>JNVV01000005.1:1681131-1798179 GCA_000733355.1 Falciphora oryzae
CAACGCGCCCGCGGGCGCGATATCAGCCAGCCACGCTCACGCCCTCGCCCGCCAACGGCTTTGGCGATTAGCACCCGCCAACCCAACGCGACCGCGAGCACGATATCAGCCAGCCAATAAGGTGGCGCATACGACGTGCTGTTTGAGAAGAGTCAGACCCAAAGGGTTGTGACGCGCTGGGATCCTTACATGACACATCTAAGCCCCGAAGCGTTGATTCGGGATAGAGCATATCCGGACCCGTACGGGCGCCGCGGAAAAAGGAGGCATGCCGACGGCAGGCCGACGGCAGCCGAAGGGCTGTGTATAAGAAGGGCCCGAAGGACCTCCTGTAAAGGGGGTTTGGAGGGCAAGCAATCGTTTTCTGTTTCTCATCATTATACACTTGTCAAGCCTCGCACTGATAAACCGCTGAACCTCTGAGATCCCCTTTCCCTACAGGCGTGACCCTTTCCCTTAGGGGGCTACAGTCTGTTACATCCTTTCCGTCCTCCTCCCCTTTTTTACGCTTTAAGGAGTTAACTTTAGCTTTTCCGTCCGGAAGGGGCTCGCTATCCTTAATTGAGGGCTTGGTAGCGGAAAAGGAGCTTTTGCAATCTTTCGCTATATAATTAGGCTTGCTACACTTCATGCATACGTTTTTATCCCAACGTCGTTAGCGTTCGGTAGGTAAAAGTGTCGTGCGTCCGTTGCCCCTATTGGGACGTTAATCGCGCCTTTCCTACCTACTTCGGGGTTTATACTTCCCGTCCTTATCCTTATTCGATTCTTTTTGGTCCTTTTAATTAAAGGATTTCTAAGGATCCTTTTTCTCGTCGTACGGGGCGCGGGCACCCGTACCTAAGGTATCCTAAAGGATTTGGGCTGTAGCGATAAAATCCTCCAAAATCTCTACCTTATGGTGCATTCCACGGGTAATTTAGATTTTTAAAGCGGGGATTAAACGGACCACGTAGCCGTTAATATCTGCTGTTTATCCTACTTCGCCGCATACGCGTCGGTACCGTACTGCGAAAACACTGGGGTCTTCGTTATTTTTGTCACGGGGTAAGCCGAAGGCCTGTACGAGGTGATCACGATAATGCTAAACGGTAATTAGGGGGTAGAAGTCCTATATTGCTATAAGGTAGATACGATAACTTCAGCTTGGTTGTAGCAATCGCCGGATTGCTTCAACCAAGCCGCCTAAGTAGCGCGGCCCCCTAGGCCTCGTTACGTGCCTGGGTGCCTCAGGCCTCCACAGGGCACAGCCCCACCAGGGAGGCTGAAACCCTCCTTTGTGGCGGCCCTCTCTATCGCGACGGGCCTTCTTACAATTTTTTTGCATAAATTGTTACAAATCGTTAGTAGCCTAAAAAAGTGAAAAATCTCCTCGCAATGTGGTATTACGAAGCCATCGCATAAATTTGCGCCAATGCAGGCCCAAAATGGCGTTAGCCTTACGCGAGCCGTTATAAACGGAATTAAAGTCGCTATTAAAGGTTCCGACAGCGGCTGCGATACGTAATCTGGCCGTAATAAAGCTGTTAAAGTTAGCTTCGAAGGTGAGGTCGAGCTTGCTTTCCCAATAATTAAAGTCTTGTATTAAGCTTGAAAGCTTTAATTCGGGCATTTTCTATAAGATTTTATAACTGCCTTTGTCCTTTTCGTACGAAAGAAAAGTATCGTTTTTTTCGTCGTCGTCCCTAACTAAGGAATGGTATGATGGTACCCGGGGTGCTAATTGGTTAGCAGGTTTTCCTAACGGGCGGTTAATCTCCTAGCCATGCTGCCAAAAGGTCGAAGCTCGAAAACGAGGCTAAGGCTGGGGCTAAAAGTGATCCGGATCGTCCGAATCGTTTGGGAAGCTAAGGGCCTCGCGCACTGCCTTCCGTTCGATTAAAGCTTTTTGGAATTGTAATAGGATTTTAATGGGAACGCAATTACGTAAAACGTAATAAGCGAGCTAGGAACGGGTGTAGGAAGCAACGTTATGGATGCTAAACTCGGGGTAACCTTTGGGGTTGTTAGGGGTAAGTTGCTCGCGTCCTAAGGGCAGGGTGGATAACCTTGTCCTTAAATCCTCGTCCCGTCCGGCGTCGTTAACCTCGATAAAATCGCTAAAGTCGGATATGGTGCCTAATGAATGCTAAAGGTTTAAGCAAAGGAAGCAATCGAGTTGTAACAAACGGCGGCCTCTTTAAGGAAAGGAGGTTACGTTTAAAGGGAAAAAGGGGATTTTAAAGGTTTAGCAACTTAACAGTTTGGTTTGTGCAAAGCTTAACAAGCTAATGATGACAAAAAACAAGAAACGATTGCTTGGCCTTCGAACTCCTTTTATAAAAGGTTTTGCAGGCCCTTTTTATGCACAGCCTCCTAGCTACCCCTCGGTTGCCGTCGGCAGAGTCTCCTCCTCCATAATGCCCGTCCGGGCTGGCTGTGCTTTGGTGCGTTATGGTTTGGAACAATATGCCATTGACCTTTTGGTTTGGAACAACATGCCACTAATCCTTTGGTTTGGAACAATATGCCACTGATCCTTTGGTTTGGAATAACATGCCATTAACCTCCTGGTTTGGAACAACATGCCACTTTGGCGTACGCCCCTTTGGCCACTACCGGAGTCCCCCCTTGAGGCTACCGGTGGCGGTCCTTAAAGCTGCTGATCGTGGCTGCGGATCGGGGTGTTACAGCACATGGTCATTCACATTGCAAAAACGGCGAAAGGGGTCTGCTAAGAAGTGACTGGAAGATGACTTGGGACGTGGGATTTCGACAATGCTTCCCTTGTTACGGCGGCAGAAAAAAAACCTGTCATTCTCCTCGACGCCTTGTGCAGAGCTAAATAAGCCAATCCTCCCAGAAGACTCCTCCGCAACCTTGCGGTAGTAGCCTTAGGGCATAGACTCATCTAGTGCAGCCAGAAGCCCCCAAAGGCACGTTCAACTACCCGGAACCACCACTTCCAGCCCAAAAAAGGAAAACAGAAAACTTGATGGCGAAACGCCTGGAGCTTTACTCTCAGCCCATCTTTTCTTGAAAGTTTTTTTCTGTTTGTGAAGAGGCTCATGTTAGGCTCGATTTCTGATGGTCAATGGAGTTTGGAGTGGAAGAATGTTACTCACTGTGGTCGCGGAGCTAAGAGGGGGTTGCTCATCTTCTTGGTTTGCGGGCAAGGAGGGTCGGTCTGGAAATTGATGCTAAGAAGTTGCTGCCAGTAATTATGTGGGAATGGACATGGTCCAGGAGTGTCATCTTACCTCTTGCATGCGCCCGTCGAGTGTCGATGATTGCCTTGGACTGGTCAACCTGGCCAAATCGCCCCGCGTGCTTCTGAGGTAGGGTGGAGACCCCGGATGTACACATTCTTGTTGCTAGGGATGCGGTTGTCCAAGCACTGCTCCAGGAGTGTTCACATGGTCGGTGAACACAGCCGGCACAGCGCGAGGAATGGCCGGGGGATCCGTCAGGATCCGGCCGATCTCAGGATCATTAGCGGTGGTAGCCTTGACTGCGGAGGCCTGATATCTTAGTGTCAGCAGTTCTTGAGACGATGAGGGGTACTAGTGTTGCTGAGTTGGAGGGAAGAGATGACCAGGGAGAGGCTGTAGAAGGTGAAAATTATGGCATGTATCAGGGAAAGAGTGAGTGGATGGACAGTGAAGACCTAGTAGGCGAGTATCACAAATGACGCCGATGCAGGAAGACGATAGAGCTAGAAGGTTGTGAGAAGGACGCAGAGGAGTTGTTGGCATGGTGGAATATGGAAGAGAGGGAGCGGCGAGGGCGCGAAGGTCTGGAGGATAGACGGGAGAGGGCAAGCCAGTAGGCCAGTGGGCGACTTGAAAGATGGGAGCGTAGACGGAGAGGCGGGAGGTAGATGGGCATACCTAAACCAAACGGAAAAAGGGTAAAGAAAAGAGCAAAAAAGTAAACAAGAGGTATGCTTGCGAACTGAAGTCCGCAAGTTGAGGTGCTCAGCCCTTTCGAGGACTCCCCTCGCCAGCACGTTGAGGTGCTCAGCCCTTTCGGGCGCCAACAGGCCTACCGACGACCGCACGTTGAGGTACTGCCGCTAGGATGAGGAAGAAAGAGAGAGAAAGAGTTCGGGTCTCCAAGAGGGAGGGGAGGAGGAGTTTATATAGGCTGGGGGAGACAGGGATCTAGGCAGTTGTGAGTCAACGACCTGCCCTTATCTCTGAGAATGGAACCCAATGGAAGACTCTCCAGGCGAATAGCTCCGCTGGTCGTAGCTATTATGGGAGGAGGAGCTGATAGAGGCCGCGTGTATCTGGGGTGGGCCCTGCGGTCAAGGGTGTGGCCAGGCCTACTGTCCGGGAAACGTGATGGTCGAGCCGCGGGTGGCAGGGAAGGAAGGTGCGAGAGGTGGGCAGGGATGGGGGGAGGCAGAGGAGGGGCAGAGGGGGCGGGGAGCGAGATTATATGGTGGGCGGGCGGTAGAGGGATAAGGACAGACACGGGTGCTTCAATGGTCTAGATAGAGTCAAAGACGGCTGAAGCCCAGAGTAAGCTTCTTCCCGATCGATATGCAGGCTTCTAGGTTTATATATCTCCTTGTCTACATGCGTACAGCGTGGAGCCCTGTCCCGTTCTCTTAGTGGCAGTGGGAGATAGAGCGTTCGGAAGATCACCGAGACTCCATCATGCCACACTCAACTACGGACTCCGGTCTCTGGGCAGCTCTGATGCTCTTTGTATGACATATCCTTTCCCTTGCCTCATCTACCCCGATTCTCCATGATAAACTGTCAATACTACATCTTTGGGTTTTGCATCGACGCCGCCTTTAAGCAAGGAAGACTGGTGGGCGATGGCCTGTCAACGAGCAGATCGAGGTGCGAAAAAACGAACCGCATATAGGCGCCAGAGACATGAGCCAAGCGTCTGGAATACCCCTCGGTAAGGCAATCCTCTAGAAGGGCCAGCACACTCCAGCTAATCACTCGTCGTTGACGGTGTCGAATCCCCTGCTCACTCCCCACATGATCTCTATGTCACAGGCAGATTCCCGAGTCACCCGAGATTCGGAGGCCAAGAAAACTTTGCTACAACAAGCACTCTGGTCGCTAATGTCGGATCACAGACGCCACTGGCGGGGTGGGAAAGGATGTCACGCAAGCATGCCCGCGGAAGGATTCCCTCGCACCAGCCGCACCATCTCCCCATCTTGTGGAGCACGGCGACGAGACACATTGGCTGAGGGAAGCGTGAGCAGGCCGTGGGAGAGCTCCGGTGTGCCAAGCACGATATCTCAGCGGCCGAATCCTACTACCTACCTTGTCCATTATCGCAGAAGCCCAAGCCCCCGAGCATTGGGTGCGGATCTAGACACGCGCCTTTGCAAGATGAGAGAACTGTATCCTACCTGTTACTACCCGCTTGGAAGCAATGCTAATAGGTTCCATGGCGCTGGCAGGATTATCCACAGGAACACTCAGCCGTCAACGCGGCCACGGCGGCTCTACCATGGGACAGCCCGATTCTCATAAAGCGAATGCGCCACCGTGGCATCCCACAAGGAGGAATGTGCCCGTCAGCACGCAGAACTAGGACAATAGATGTGCCGCACGATACTCAAGGAATTGCTGGTTGCATACGGTTAGTGGATGTTCGGTACCTGCTCCTCGCTTCCCCCTCCATCGGGAAGGCTCAATTGGGATAGATCCATCGCAACGTCGCGACCCTTGACAGGCCATTTGGCAGCTATAAATAGGCACGCTCGCTTCTCGACCGATTCTCGTGAATGTTTGGTCACTCCGGCCATGGAATAGCGAACAATGTGGGATATACTGGTGCGTCTCCGTGCCAAGCCGCCCCATCGGGCCACGGGTTGGGCGACATCGTGGCCTTCGCGTGGTGAGGTTAATCTATGCCTCCAAATTGTTCCTGCCGCGGCTAATATCTCAACCAGGGTCGGCGCCAGACTGGATGGAGCTTCAGCTCCCAAGAATCCGTCCTCTGGGCCGTCTCGAACCGAGGAGCCGGTTTTGGCCACCTCGTGTTCTTTTTTAGGAACACCTCGCTGTCGTCATAAATGGCCTGTTGATGCCGTCTCCGACATGAGGTCCTTCGTCAAGTCTCCAGCCAAGCAGGTTCCATACTATTGTTTGCCAACAAATTCCGGAAGCAGACGCAATACAATCCAGCAGCTTCTTCAGCTGACCGACCTTGATCGCCATCGTCTTGCTGGCGTTGATCCGCCCATCCCCGCGTCAAGATGGGCTCCTTCTCCAAGCTCGCCTGCCTCATCGCCGTCGCGACGGCCGGCGCGGCTCAAGATCTCGTCGACCAGAGCACCGCTGCTCCCATCACATCCATCGAGATCAGCGCCCCGACAGAGCTCCCCACAGGCACGCTCAAATCTATAGACATAATCCCCTCCTCCGCCAGTACCGCCTCTGCGGAGACAACCGGCAACACTCCGTCATCCTCCACTACATCGTTGGCGCCCACGCCCACACCTACCACCGCGCCGCACACGCCCAGCGCCAACCTCACGTCCATCAGCTTCTCAGGCAACGGGTGTCCCCAGGGGACGCGCGTGCAGTTCACGGGCGACCTGAGCGCGGGTCTGGAGCTGAAGGTGCCCAACTTCACGGCCGTCAGCCGCGGCGCCGACTTTGACCCGCGGCAGCGCACCATCAACTGCCAGGCGCACCTGAGCATCGGCGCCGGCGAGAAGGGCTGGCAGGTCAGCCCGGACCTGATCGGATACCGCGGCTTCTCAGTGTTGGACAGCGCCGACACGAGCATTAACTTCTTCGTCACGAGCTACTGGAGCCAGGACGCTGGCGCTACTGTGAGCTGCTCTGTGCATCGAAAATCCTTCAAGGTTTTCCTAGATTATGCATTCCCCGCTAACAGTAGCATCCCGTTCATTTCTCAGGATTCCACCAGAACCACCATCTCAAACCCCGATGGAAGACGGCTCGCCAAGTTCGTCGACACGGGCGTCCGCCACGAGGTCTGGTCGCCATGCGTCAGCAAGGACGGCGGCTCGGTCGGCATTCTGAACCTCAACTTCCGTGCCCAGGCCGCGAGCAGTAACGCTACCGCCCTGGCGTACTTTGGCCCGCTTGAGGTCCTGGGCCGGCCGGAGGTCGAAGTCTCGCAGACCATCACGTACAAGTGGCGCCGATGCCGGTCATAGTTGGATGCTCCAGCAGGCAAGGGACTTGACTGGGCTTATCACTGCTTGAATTATGGTGATTGATACGATTCGTTTGAAAAGTGAAAAGGGGGGTATTTTGCCCGCTAAATGTGTACTTAGAGAAGTAGGTTTTTCTATCAGTGTTCGTCCGAACGTATTTCTACTTTCGATTCTAGCTTCCACCCTATTATGAGAAACAGTCTGAGGCTTAACCTTCCACTTTCATCACCGGACTCCCTCATGAGAGATCTGAGATAGCCTCTCATCAGAGACATGTGGAGGTTTGTGCTCACCACGTCCAGCTGCCACACCTGCTTTTGCGCCGCTTGCAGCATCCAAATCCGCAAGGCGAAGGTTAATTTCAATATCATTTTCCCCTTCCACAACGTCATACCGCCCGTCCTCCTCGTCATCCGTCTTATCCTCTTGTTTCGCGAGATTGTTTTCCTCGCCACCCCCGTAGATGCTCGTCGGGCTTTCAACTTTTGTTGACGATGGACGCGATGGCTCCTTTCTTCCCGCGTCCTGGGGCGACAAGTAATCACCTCGATTCCGAAGATGATCCACCAGGCTTTGAGCAGCCGCAGTCCCTCCGGCCTTGTGCCCAAGGCTGCTCTCCCTTGGCTGAGCTTTCCCTTCATCGCCCCGTCCCGTTGCAGCTTCCACCCCGGCGTCTCTATTATGTGGGCCATGAGTCTCGTCTTGGGGGTTTGCGGTTGACTGTTGGTGTGTATCCTTTCTTTGATCAGTCTTGGAGGCGACGGACACGACTGATAGGCCTGATGATGATGATGAGGACGGCCAGTACAGCACTCTATCGCGAACAGTTGGCTCTTCTGGATGCTTCCCGCTGGGTCCGCTCGGACCCGGTCGCCACCTATCCGATTTGACTACATCCCACGCATTTGCAGCCTCTTCTTTGGTGTCATCAGCCGCCTCTTCGTTTTGCGGGGGTGTGGGCGCGCTCGGCGGCCCCCCTCCCCTTGGTCTCGCAGGATCAAAGTCTTTGAGGCCCGATGGCAGAGCACGCCGTGAGTCCCACCCATCGTCAGGCATTGCAAAGGGCCGCCTTGGTACCCCATGATAGTACTCGTACGGCTCCTGGGTGCGTTCCGGATCTCGCTCTGGCTGGTGATTTCGTCGAGATGGAGGAGGGTCGGGCGATCTGCCGCGATCGTTGCCCGCGCGTTCCGGAGGTACCCGCGCCGCATCGGACGGAAAATTAGGCACGGGTTCCTGTCGCGGGTATCTCCAGGGCATAGGGTGGTTGCGGACGCCCAAGGCAGTCGAGAGAGACGTTGATATTGCGTTGACAGCGTGGAACAGCTCAAAGTCGATGTCTGGCATGTTGCCTACTCGCTCTTGAAGCGCCGTCAGCTGCTCGAGGAGCTTCCTCCTCGAATCCCTGTCGTTGCAACCGATATACCGGCAAGCCAGTGTCTCTAGCTGGTCGTACCAGTCCCCTTGCTTTGACTGAAGATCTATGATTGCCCATAGCATCAGACTGGGGTCTGGATCTCGTAACGCAAGCAACTTGTAAGCGAGGATCTGAGTTGGGATGTCGTCCATCTCCTTGGCCATCTCCAGAGTCAAGAGGACCGCCCCGTTCCCTGCCGGCGGTGTCGGCAAGGGCTCCCAGAGTGGGACTTCGGTCCCAATCGGGGAGTAGACTGGAAGTGAAATCCATTCTGATCCACGGAGAAGTATTCTCCCTGGGCTGTTCCCGTAAGCCAGGCGGAGTGGGGCCGCTGAGGACTCCCTCCTGGCTTCCCTGTCAGCCTCACAACCTTCAGAGGCTGCTTCAAAAAGAAGCCATCGCAGATATGCCCGACTCCTCATGGCTTGAGGGTGGTCTTCCATGATGCGCCGAGCTAGAGAGGCCGCCAAGGGCCGGTTTTTCTTTGACGCCTGCTGGACGGTGGCCAGTGTGAGTGGCTCGTGAAGACACGATTCCACGACCAGATTCAGACTTGCGAGGACGGCGGCCTCAGAGCTATGAGGGCCAGTATGCAGAGAGGCGGGGTCGAAGGCCTGAACTTTCGTCAACCCCAGCCACGTTATGTACTCCAGAAGTGAATCCGTCGCTGCGACGAAATCGCAAAGATCCCACTCCCGACCCTCGTTCACCAGGTTTTCCATGATGCCGTCCCACTTGATCCAGCCCTGAATTTTGGACCAAAAGGGATCAGAGGGACGCCAGAAGAAGCGAAGCCGCTGGTTGCGCAGCTGCAGGATTCGAAAGACCAACACCGCCAGCTGGAGCTGTTTCATATTTTCGTTCTCTCATTAGCCCTCATCTCCGTGCTTAGTCGGCCGCGACCCTAGGCTCTTTCGGCTACCGTAATTACGGGGAAAGCAAGGACAAACTTAGAATACCTCAAGATGTCCCAGTATTGGACCGAACCGGAAATAGTCCATCGCTTCTAGCGCTTCGTCGTCTGCGCTGTCTCTTTCGTCGGTGAAACTTCTTGCCAAGGCCCTGATGAGTCTCCAGCGCCAGGCAAGGAGGTCGCGTGTTGAATACTCGGTCAAGACTGGAGGTTCGGTTAGCTACTGGTCTGTTTCCTTCTCTTAATTATGTGAAGTGGAGCAGGTCCGGTTGGATGACGAAAAATTACCAGTGTGTTTTGCGGGAGACGTTGGCTCAAGATGCTTGTGCTGCACAAGCGCGACAACGGCCTTGTAATCTCCCGTGTCCAGCAACATCTCCGCGTATTTGACAAAGACGTATAGGTCGTTGTGCATGTAGACCTCGAGGTTATGATGGAAAAACTCGCGCGCTGCTCTCATGTCGCCGATGCGCCTCAGGCGCTCGAAGGTATCCAACTCTTTGTCTATACTCGCGGTGATGGGAAGCTCAAGGCTGATCGTCACATCCGTTCGTTCATCTTGTTGATTTTGTCAGAATCTTTCTCGCCAGACGTGTATTCGGGTCCGGAAAATATTCTTGATGGCTGATTTCTTTGCTTACTGGGGTCGCATGCGGACTGGAATAGGTAGTTGGGTTCGTAATCGCGGGATGCGTCGCGCCAGTTCAGGTCAGACTCCTGGTCCTGCTCATCACTCAGGTAGTAATCGTCCGTTTCCCGCCTTCGTGGGCTTCGTGGGCGGTTGACAATTCGAATTCGCTCGCGCTCTTGGGGGCCGGGGTGAGCATCATGACGCCACGACGAATGAGGCCGATACGGTGCGTCACGATGCCTGGCGTTGTTCTCTGGAGGGGCGCTCGCGGAATAGAAGTGTCGCTTGCCGGGGCCAGACGGCCCGCCGTTGCCGGAAGGGCCATTTGGTACCAGGTGCCCGGGTTGCCGTGGCCTGTCGTTGTGCGAACCCGAATCCCACCACCACGGCACCTGCTGTCCTTCTGTTGCGGTTCCCACCCTGTTCGCCATCCTGATACGCCGGATGTGCTCGAGCTGGACGAGTGCGAAGCGCTGGGAACTCGTCCGTCGCCGGATGAGAGCTAGGGTGGCGATGAAAATCATTTTAAAAAAGGGACCCGCGAAAACGCAAAGCACCACATGTCATGCCCTGCCGCTGGACTGCGCCGCTTTTCCGTGAACCAACATGCATATGCGGTGGAACGCTCGCCCTGCAACACACACCCGCAGCCCCCATCAGGCCCGAGGCCTCTACCCTCGACGGGTCTACCCTTTGATGGGTCCCATGGAGAGTGCTACCCGTCGCCAGGACTTGGCAGTGGGACACACGACCGCTCTCCCCGTCGCTACGCGTGCTCGTTCCGACGAAAAAGATGGCACCCCATCGCCTCAATTCCTTTCCATTTTCCGTGTCCTTTCCTGTATATTCCTTGTTCTTGTACCCTAATGTTTTATTTCCTGTTCGCTGCTAAAATGCGAACATGACCCAGCTGGTGGAGTGTGATGGAGTGGCTGCCTTTTTGGTCGACTCGCCTGTCAACCCCTAGCCGCCTGTTTCCACTATGAATGTGACGGAGGCTGTGACGAGCGGGCGGACGCATGATGTTGTGCAAGCCGAGGCCTCCTTGGCTTAGCCAGGCTGCGGTTTTCTTCATTTGCAGCACTCGCCCACATTTTTGTTCCTCTCTCGCGTCCAGACGGCGCCCTCCAGCTAACAAAGTGCCATCCAATTCTTTTCGCGATCCCTTGGCCGTAAAATCGATGGACCGTCCTATCCATCCTTCGCCTGGCTCGGTATCTCCGCCCCGTCCAGACAGGACGTGCCCTGAGCTGAAAACGGCAGAATGGGATCGAAAGAGGGGCACCTACAGCTACCACCGGTTCGATGACAGAGTCCGCGGCCCGGCTTCTGTCGGAGGGGCATCGTTCGGAAATGTCCAGGTCGACCTGAAATGGAACTTTCGCCAGTCGCAATGGGGCTGCATAGACGGCGACCGGCCCGCGGGGATCCTGTATCTGGACATTGGCCTGCACCAGCAGACTGACTACAAGCTGGTTTCGATCATTGTGGAGGTGACGCTGGAGGATGTCCCAACGGAAGCCGGCGGCGACGGCTTCCGCGACCCTCACCATGAGATCCCAGTCCAAATGACCGACTGGTTCGGCCCAAAGCAAATCCTAGGGCGCGAGCACGTGCAGCACGTTAGCAAAGACTCCAAGTTCCAGCCAAGCTTCGAGGGCTTCGGGTTCGGAATGGGGGGCATCGGCAAGTCTTCCCAATCTGAGACTCTGGTTCGTTCGCGATGGGAGTTTGCTGGGCGACTCAAAAGGCCCAATCGCACCAAAACCGGGTCGGTTGGTGGGACACACTACAGGGTAATTAGAGCACACTGGCGTATTCCATTATCCTCAGGCCCAACGCGACGCTGACACTGGTGCGATTGGTTCAGACTCTCCAGTGGACGGTCTCAGAGAACGAGCTGGAATCGGCTAGGAACAACACCATCCACGTTGCCTTCACTTTCGAGCACGGCGGCCAGCCATTCCACATGCATGCCAAGGTGGAAGGGACCCTGAGAAGAAAGCGCGACCGCTTTCTAAACGGCCTGAGGGATCTGCGGTTCGGTCCACGGCATGGCCGGCCAGAGGACGTATCGACCACATATATTGGGACATACACTGGCTATCGGATCCCGCTGGACGAGCTGGCGCAAGGCCTGGATCTCGCCATGCAGGAGAGGAACTGGAGAAGCAGGCCGACAGAGATTCCGGAGCCACAGCAGGCCACCTTTGAAGAGATACAGCCGCCGCCAGACACTTCCTCAACTACGTGGTCGCTCGCGCCCGAACAAGAACAAGACACTGGCAATTCTGGGCAGCAAGACAGACCAGGTCAGCCCATCGCGGCACACATAGCATCGTCTCGGTTACCACAGCTTAATCAGGCGCCTGGCCGGGAAGCGACCTCGACATCTACCCTAGCTCCTACCGATTCTTTCCAGTACATGGTTTCGACGCCCGAGAGCGAAATGCGACTGGCCTTGGAGAGGCTGGCAATGGCTGGACATCGCTTCGCAGCACCACGGACGGCTGAGACTGTACCCAACGATCGTTTGGGGATTCCAAGTATGTTTGCAGCGCCGGGGCAGTCAGACGCCGCCAGCCAGTCGCCTTCAGAAATGTCTTCTATGTTGCGCCCGTCTACCGCATCCGTCGTCTCCAAAGTGTCGTCTGCAGCGACTCTGGTGGACCATGCCGACCAGGCGGCCGCCGTGAGCCGCCTGCCCAGAGCCGCTACAAAAGCACCCTCACCGCCAGTCGAGCGCAAATCTGTGTCTGGGGTGGACATGGTGGCGCCGAAGCAGCGCAATGCCGTACTTGGGGTATTACCTACGTGGGCAGTGGCAATATTCCGGCTTTACTTGCTGCTGTGGGTGGCAATCCCGCTTCGGTGTCTGCGAGCTCTCATAGCGATAGTCGCGGCGACTCTCAGGCTGGTGGGTCGTGTCGAAAGGAGGATATCACAAGCGCTTGCGAAGCACGCCCAAATTTGACTTCGTTGCCGCGGACGGAAACTGTTACGTGGAGACATTGGCGCCCAAAGCTAGGCGTGTGTGGGATACCGATCGGCGTGGTATAATGTTGGGAGAGCGCGCGGAGCGGCTCTTCAAACTGCTGCATGTGCCAACGGCACCAAACGTTGACAACCGTGATTTCTAAGCGGATGCTTACGGTAATTACATCCCACCCGAACGACAATTTGTCAGCGGCGACGGGCCTTGTTGTGTAAAAGACGACCTCTGATATATAAACACAGGTCACGAAACACAAGCCGAAAACACACCATGTCATCTCTCGGCCATCTACCAAAAGCGGCACCGTGGAACATTCTCCTACTTCACGATGACCAAAATCACGTACTATCGTGGCGACAGCTCCGTCGCCACAGCAGGGCATCTGCTCCTGGCCTACCTCGGCGCCCCCTACGACTCGGTCCGCATGGTCCGCATGGCCCTGTCCAACGTCGACCAGAGCAAGGCCGCAAACACCGGCGGCTACGAGGCTGCAGACGGCAGTCTCTCCCACGAGGAGTACCTCAAGATCAACCCAACTGGATTTGTGCCCGCCCTGAAGATCGAGGAGGAAGAGGAGGGACGTGCCACTATAATCGCCGAGGTCCCGGGCGTCCTCACCTACCTCGCCTCGCTCGCCGACACCGTGCCGCACGCCACGGCATCCGGCGGCCCCAACTATCTGCTTGGACGCAACGCTCTTGAGCGCGCCAAGGTGTACGAGTGGCTGGCGTGGCTGGCGGGCACGCTGCACGGCGTCGCGCTCGTCGAGATCTGGCGCCCGTACCGGCTCGTCGGCGACGGGGAGACTGCCGCTGCCGCAGCACTCAAGAAGAAGGGGATGGAGATTCTCGAGAAGTGCTTCGCCAGGATTGAGCAGCGGATCAAAGAGGGAGATGCTGGCATTGGTGGCGGCAGGGACGGGTACTTCACGGCGGTTGACTTCAACCTGTACGTCTTCTGGAGGATCGGTGCTTTGATACTGGGGATGCTGAGCGAGGAATCGCATCCGCATTACGCCGGGTTGATGCGCAAGGTTGAGGCGCTGGAGGCGACGAGGAAGGTGTTGGAGGCAGAGGGGAACGCGGCTCTGTCACTCAAGCCGTGATGCGGTGAAGACATTGAGAAACACAATAGAGGCAATTCTATGCGGGGCTTACGCGGCGCTTGGAGGCGGTGTTAGAGGTGACATCCGAACGAGGACAAATGTGCCTCCGGCAGCCCGCCTGATGGATATGGCTCTGCTCTCGAGTGCCACGGAACCTCCAGTGGCCTTGATAAGAAAAGATGAAGGTCTCTAGAAATTATGTTGGATAAAACACGTGGAGAGCTGAGAGGGGAAGATCCGCAGGCGTCACCTCGATGACACTGGGGCGGATACCTCTGGATGCAGGCTGACTGGCCCCGGCTCCTGGCATGCAGGGGCGCGGGGTTGGGCGGCTTAGCATAACACTAAAACTGCGGCCAAAGGCCCTGGCGGCCTGGAGGCCCCAAGGCCAGGAAGATAACAAGGGTGGGAGGCGAGAGGCAGCAGGGCTGAGCACAATCCAAGGAAGCGGAGCGGGAGGAATGCAGACAGCAGAGTGGCCTGCTCTCTGCAAATTCGAGAAGAATGTATGGAGCTGAAAAGGAGAAGGAGTCTACGAGGTTTGTATCAATTGCTCATCCTGACGAATTTCCGCATTTGGAAACATCAAATATGGTGCTCGGTTTTCCCCGCACACCCCAGAGTTCGAAGATGGCTGGAGCCTGGGTTATGTTTCGGCCCATGAGCCAGGCCAACGACAGCAAAAACGGTAAGCATGAAGCTACGAAGACCCCTATGGCCGGCCATTGGGCGTGCCGGGATTTGCTGTCGCGGAACATCGGCCAGCGCATTCCTGCCGTCAGCTTTCCGGCGGTGAGTCACTGCCGCCGTCAATGGCTGGTCTAGGGCTGGGTCCTGCATGCACCCTAGCTAGCCTGGTTTGGTGTATGCGCGTTCGGCGGTTTGTTCAGCTGCGGTGCGAGCTTCCGCACAAACACCAGACAGGCAGCAGCCCCGCCGCCCCAAACGGCGCTGCGGCTGGATGCCGACAGATCCATGCCTGTGCGCCAGGCAGACAGCCAGGCAGGGAGGCGGCGATGGAAGAAGAGAGCGAGCGTATCAAGACAAGACCCCGAGCGGGGGGTGTTTGTGCTTACAAAAGGTCGGCCTTCACCCGCGATATTGACTCCTCGTTCTTGTCCTCAGTATCATCCTGTTCCTGGAGCTTCAACATCACAGCCTCCATCCCGAAAACAACTGAATTACTCCTCAAATCTCCCCACCCCAGACCGCAGACATGGCTAGAACCAAGCAAACAGCCCGGAAGACGACCAAGAAGAACAGTCAGCAGCAGACCGCCGGTCAGCGTCGCTGGCGGTCAGCGTCCAGCGAAGAGGAGCTGTCCGCCATGCGCCGCGAGGCCGAGCGCCGCAAGCAGATCTTCGACGACCGTCGCCGCACCACCGCCAAATGGAGGGCCAAGATCCCCCAGGTCCGCAGGGTCAACTTCGAGAACTTCAAGAACCGCCTCCAGCCGGTTGGGGAGCCCGACTATGCCATCGATGTCCTGATGGCTGGCCCCGGCATCCAGTCCCAGATCCGCCGGGAGCAGGGCCGCCGCCGCCGTGAAGACGCCGCCATTCGCCGCCGGAACCTGCTGGTCTTCAAGGGCCTCCAAGAGGACAATCTCGACGACATCATCGCCGAGAGGCTCAAGGATGGCTCAGGCAAAAACGACAAGAAGCAGGCCGAGACGGTCTACGGGCCCGAATCTGAGATTGCACGCGTTCGCATCCAGTCCCAGCCTGTCCTGGGTCACCTCACTGCCCTCACCAACGACACCGAGAAACGGTCTACCCCGCGCACCTTCATGAGGCCCTTCCAGACCCTCGTCTACTTCCAGCCCAAGATGCGAGAGATCCTGGCCGCCCTTGAGGAGAAGTGGGGTGACTACGAAGAGCTCGACGAGCCTGAGACTTCCCCCGACACCCCTGTCGAGGTGGAGGCCGAACCTGAGACCGTCATCACCGCCGAGGACATTGCTTCCGAGAAGGGTGACGGCATAGAGACTGACGAGGATGAGGATGAGTTCCCCGACAACGTATCTCTCAAGTCTGTCGACTCCAACGAGGACGAGGACTTTGAGGGCCTCATGGATAGCCCGGAGGCCCTGAACGACATGCGCTGCTACGTTGAGTTTGTCGACAAGGAGATCATGCCTCTGTACCAGCACTTCGACGGCAACACCGCGAGCACGGTCAAGTTCGAGGATCTCTGGTCCCTGTACCGGCCCGGCGACCTCATCTACATGCCCACTGGCGGCGACCCCGGCGGTCGGTACCACGAGGTCTGGCGCATCTACCGCGTGCGGGTGCCTGACCCCAAGATTTCCTTCGAGGAGACCGGCTGGGACTTTTGGGCCGATGATATCATGCAGTCTGACGACAACAACACGTTCGAGATCTCGGCATACTACATCGACCACGACGGCACCAACCTGGGCGCCGTCCGCAACGTGTTCAAAATCGACTCCTTCGTCGGCGAGCGCGCCATCGAGTCGCTGCAGGTCTACCCGATCCGGTACCGCCACGACCACCAGAAGCTCATCGAGTCGCTCAAGGACCAGGGCCGTAAGTTCATGAAGTACCTGCAGGTCGAGGAGCGCCACCAGCAGTACAGCGCCTGGACCATCACGCGCAACCCTCCCAACGAGAACACGGCCATTGAGGACGAGATCCTCGTGGACGAGAACTACGACAAGATGTTCCACCCCGAGTACGTCGAGAGCGACGTCATCGTGGACCTGACCGAGGCATACCTCAAGCAGCCCAACTGGCGGCCCTGCTTCCACCACGTGTCGACCCACGTCTCGGTCGAGTGCGAGGCCGAGACGGACGAGATGCCTATCCGCCACTGGGTTGACCGCTCCCGGGGCCTACTCGCCTACGCGCAGGAGGAGATCGTGCAGAAGAAGGACGGCATCGAGATGCGCCAGCGCCGCGAGAACCTGGCCCTCGACACTTTCCTGCGCGTACGCGCCCAGGGCTCGCGCACCTTCGAGACCAACCCCAAGGACCTCGAACTGCGCGAGGAGGACCTGGTGCTGCTGCCCAAGCGCATGTTCGCCTACGCCCTGCGTGAGCGCCAGTTCTGGCCCATTGACCTCAACTTCCTCAAGCCCATCCGCCGCGAGCCCGGCGTGTTCGAGAACCTCAAGATCCAACGCGACTACAAGGACGTCGTGCGCAGCCTCGTCATGTCGCACTTCCAGAAGAAGGCGCTCGAGCGCCGCTACGCCGACGCCGCCATCGAGGGGCCCGGCCAGGACGTGATCCAGGGCAAGGGGCGCGGCCTGGTCGTGCTGCTTCATGGCGTGCCGGGAGTGGGCAAGACGGCGACGGCCGAGGCCGTAGCCATGGAGAACAAGAAGCCGCTGTTCGTCATCACGTGCGGCGACCTCGGCCTGACTCCCAGCGAGGTTGAGAACTCGCTCAAGAACGTGTTCCGGCTCGCGCACCTGTGGGACTGCGTGCTGCTGCTCGACGAGGCCGACGTGTTCCTGTCGCAGCGGTCCAAGAACGACATGAAGCGCAACGCGCTCGTGTCCGTCTTCCTCCGCGTGCTTGAGTACTACAACGGCCTGCTCTTCCTGACCACCAACCGCGTGGGCGCCATCGACGAGGCCTTCAAGTCGCGCATCAACCTGTCGCTCTACTACCCGCCCCTCGACAAGACCCAGACGCGCGACATCTTCCGGCTCAACGTCGCCAAGCTGCGCAAGATCGAGTCGGAGCGCTCGCGCATGACGGGCGAGCCGGCCCTGGTGATCAAGGAGGCCGAGATCGTCGAGTTCGCGTCCAAGCACTACGAGGACCTCGCCCGCTCCACGGGCTGCTGGAACGGCCGCCAGATCCGCAGCGCCTTCCAGATTGCGTCCAGCCTCGCGCTGCACTCGTACTCGCAGCTGGCCGAGGAGGCCCGCGCAAAGGGCGAACTGCCGCCCGGCCCGCCCGTCCTGGACAGGAGCCTGTTTGAGAAGGTGCAGATGTCGACGCAGAGCTTCGACCGCCACATGCGCAAGGAGAACGGCACTTTTGAGTCGCAGCTGCCGCTGCGAGGCACCTTTGCTGAGGAGGATTGAGCCCCGATGTTTCTATTGTTATCCTGACGGGTACGAGTCTCTGTAGGCTGTTTTCCTTGTGGCTATGTATGGTGTTTAGGGCGTGATCGGCAGCAACGATCGTTACCGTCATTGTCGTTGCGGGCGCCAAGAGACAGGGGATTTTTATTTTATCTGGACACGCCTTGCCGTTTTTGGTAGGGGATCCGCACCAAAACAAGGGCATGACCGTCCGTAACGATGAGAGACGACTGACAGGGGGCAAACCAAAGTACCAAGCTTGCAGGGAGTTGTTTTAGGCCAAAACTAAGCCTAATTTGTACTAGTTGCCCAGCCAAATTGGCTCATGCCCTTGTTCTTAGGTCGTTTTCGTCACGATTGAAAAAAAAGGAATACGGTCACGGCGGTGCGGGATCCCTATGCTGCAGAAGTTCGTGCTTCCTGCAAATTTATAAGCAAACAAGAAGCTATTCGCCATAGCAAACAACGCCCGCGATGGAAGCCGATCCCGACGAGCATATACGCACCGTAGCGGTGGTGGTGACTGTTATTGCAATTCTCCGGAGGAAAAGGGTCGGCGCTAGTTGAGGTTACTCGAGTTTGCGATTGGGAGGCTATCTGGGAGTTGGGAATAGCTTCAAAAAGCACGTCGCCGGCCTCTGTTGCCTGGGTATCGAAGGGAAGTTAATGTTACGGCCAGACTAATGGAAGCACGCTGGCCTTGCATTGGCGCTATAAACGAAGATTTTACACTAAGGAAAGGGAAAGGAAAGGCGCTGGTCGCGCCGGTACGACACGCGCCTGAAGTTATCGCGATTTGTATGGCTTGCATGCTTGTATCTGCCCTACAGCTGCCCTACAGCTGTAGCGGTGCCACTGGACGTATAGCCTATGGCGGGACCGTTATATTACCCCCTCCTAAACCTCGTATCGCGAATGCCACAAACGGTGCGAGCTGGCAGTTAATTATAGCGTACCAACCTGCTCCGTCTCCTTATCGTAGCCTTAACCGGCACGTTATCGTCAGGATAATCTAGGTCAAAACGGTTTTCGGCCGCTGCGCGCATCCATTCCGCCAATCGTTTCGGTAGGCCATCTGCCTCTGGATGTAACTTGTAAAAGTCATTTAAAGCTATTAGAAAGTTTTTAAAGTTCGCGGCGGGATACCAAATGTTATTTAGGTCGTAACCCCGCCAGGCTGTTTGGTATTGTAACTGGCGTCGTGATATACGTAAGCGTTCTATTCGTTCGACTTCGAATTCGGCCTTTCCGTTAACGTTTTTTGGCGGAAACGGAATCTAATGCTACTAAAGCAGCGGGTTTATAAATGCTTTACGGAAGCGGTCGGCGTGGAACAGGTTTTTGATTTTGTAGTTGCCGGGCAAATCGAAAATATAACTGTACCCTTTCACCTCGAGGATACGGAAAGGTCCTGCGAACGGTAAATCTAACCGGGCCGTCGGAACGGCCGTTAAAAAACCCTTTTTTTTAAGGAATACTAGGTCGTTAACGTTAAAATCCATTAGCCTGCGTTTTTTATTCGTTTGGTTCTTTTACCGTTTTTGTGCAGCTGTCGCGCGCTGCTTTGCCAAGTCCTAAATTCCTTTAATACGTTTAACGAGGTCGCATGCACGTTTTTTTAGGTCAAAGCTATCGGTTAATACGTCGAAATTAAACGAAAAGGGGTTTCTCGCATTTTTGCCCATTATTACCCGAATCGGGGCTATGCCGATCGTCGAATGCTACGACGAGTTGTAGGCAAAATCCAACGCGGGGATATGGTTGCTCCAATCCAATTAGTATTTGTTAACGTAAAAGCGTAGTTTTTAATCCAATTCCTAATTGGTGATTTTTACGGCACCTTGCGTTTGCGGATGGAAAGCTAAGCCGTGACGATGTTTGGTGCTTGTTAATAAGTTAATTTTTGCCATAAACTTCGAAATAAATGGTTTTGCGTTATCGCTAATCCAAACGAACGGGATACTAAAGAAACGGTAAAGGTAGCGATAATACCGCGTTATTAACACTTCGGCCGTATCGGACTTTTTTTTTGCAAATGTAGCGATAATGCGGCTAAATTTGCAAATAAATACCCAAATATAATCGTACCTTCGCTCGTTTTGCGGTATATCCTTACCGTCCATTACCACTTAATCCCAAATACTTAATAGGATTAGTAGTGGATAAAGCAAACCAGGTGTTTTGTTTCGGGGTACCTTATTGCGCCAGCAGTCGTAACAATTGCGGATATAGCGTCGGATATCGACCTTTATATCCGGCTACCAATAGTCCTTTTATACGGCTTTAATGGTTTTATTTTGTCCCTTATATCCGAAAATTGGAAGTGTATGCCTGTCCCGAATAAATGCTGTACGTAGGAATATTTTGCCGTCTTGTGTTTGTTTTGGTACAAATATTTTGCTATATTAAAAGCCCAATTGCTGGGCGGCGTTTTTTTTTCGAATAAGGTTAATAAAGTTGGCACTTTGCGGAATGTTTAGCTCGGTCCATGCTACCGCTGCAATCGTTAGCTAGATTTTCTTTAAAGGGATTAAGGCTATAGTACGCTCCTCCAGCTCCCGGGCTTTAACTATTAGCAGCTTTATTATTTTACGGGATAATACGTTTGCACCAATATTTTGTTATCCTAGCCGGTAGGTAAAGGTAATATCGAAGTTCGATAGGAAATTTGCCTACCGGATTTGCCAAATTGAAAAGACCCTTTTTTGCGAGTAAAAGGCTAGGGCCTAATAGTTTGTAACGACGAAAAACTTTATTCTAAAAAGTTCGGGATAATAGTGCTCTAATGTTTGCACTACTGCAAACAGTTTTCGGTTTTGGATCGGGTATGCTCTTTTAGCACTGTTTATTAATTTGGAGAAATAGCCCACTAGCTTCCAATCCCCGTCGTTTTGCTCCTACTAAATCACACCACCTATCGCGTTGCGAAAAGCGTTAATTTCGATTCGTATGGGCTTTCCGGGGCGGAAAAATGCCAGAACTGGTGCTTTACAAGCCAATTATTTCAGCTTGTTAAACGCCTTAATTTATTTAGGGCCGATGTCAAATGGCGCATCCTTTTTTAAAAGCCGGTTAAAGGGTTTAGCTGCATTGCTAGCGTAATAACAAAACATACGCACGTAATTACACAATCCCAAAAAAAACCGGACAGCTGTTTTGCTATGTAGGTTTTTAACCTACCACTTCTAAATCGCTTTCGTTTTTTCCGGGTCGATGTTTACCCCTATTTAAGCTTCAAAAGTAATACCCAAATAGTTAACCTTTTTTACGTTAAATTTCGACTTTTTAATATCGCTTTAAAGCTTAGCCTTAAACAAACGGAATATAACCTTTTCGATATACTGCTAATGCTCCTCCTTTATTTCCGAATAAATTAATACGTCGTTAGCGTAAGCGCTCGCAAAGTAATTTAGCAGTTCGTTAAATTGGCAATTAATATAATTTTGCCACCAAACTGGGCCGACTTTAAACCCGAATGGCAAAACCTTCCATTAAAAAGTGCCCTACCGCGTCCGAAAAGCTGTAAGGTATTTGGAAACGTCGGCTAAACGAAAACGCCAAAAGGTTTGGATAATATCGATAATCGTAAAATGCTTGGCATCTTTGCATTTAAAAAATGTCCTTACGAGGTTTAGTGCTCGCACAATCCAGTCCTTAAGAAATCGGTTCCGCCAACGGTAATCGATGCAAAAACGACGTGCATTGGGATTTAGGTTATGCGGTTTCGGCACGAACAACACCGACGCCGCTTTATTTCTTTCCAGCGTCCTTTTAATAAAGCCGAGCTTAAGTAGCTTATCGATTATTTCCTTTTCGAAGTCCAAAAACTGGATTAGGGTTCGAAATACCGGTAGTAAGCTTTCCTTAGGCTTGTTTTGGTCCAATTCCAATACCACGTCCTTTTTTAGCCGATAAAGTGGCAGGGTATTTGCTTATTTTTTCGAAAAAAAACTTTCCAAATGTTTTAGTTATAGCGGCAATTTTTCGCGTACGAATTCGATATATTCGGGATCCTCGTTTGGTAGGAAAGGAATGTATTCCCCGGTATATATTTTCCAATCCTTATCCGTTTTTCCTACCAAACCAATATTAATAATCGGCAAATCCTTAGGGCTATCGTTAAAAAAAATTAGCTCGGTCGGCATACAATTAGCTATTTGGGTCCATCGCTTTCAACGGGGGTTTTTTTGCATTTATTGCACGATCGCGTTAATAATCGTTTACCTTTCCTTTTAACTTAGGCAATCGTTAGGCTTAGGTTCCTCGAACCTTACAATCTTCTTTTTTTTGGGTCCGGTAAGGTCGTTTTTTTTCCGCGACCGCTAAAGGATTTAATATCGCTTATGGTTTTAATTAATAAAACGATCCCGCCGGTTTGCGTTTGCCTATACCTACGGATTGATTTTTTCGCCGATTTAGCAGGGCGGAGGCAATTTAATCGTTAGCGAGTATTTAGCTAAAGCGGGTCGGTCGTTTGGCCAAACTATTTCCCGGTTAAAACAATCTAGCAGGATATAATGTTTGGAAAGTTAATGGAAACCAATAAAAACGTTATACCTTGTGTTTGTAACCCAAAAAGTCTAATTTGGGAACCGTTTGCCATCGATTTTAAAGGTCGAAATTATTTTTATCGTTACCCTCCCTACTATTTGGCGGCGATAATTTTAAAACTAAATCGGTTGTTTAAGCTTGACGATTCTGGCTTTTAATTTTCGTTAGGCCCTAGCAGCTACAGCTAAGCTAACTAATAAATTTGTATCTGTTCCTATATTATACAACCCTTTAACGCGGAAGCCAATCCCATTTATTTATACGAAAGCGGTTTTAATAAACGAAAACATTAATTAACTTTTAATTCGGGCTAATATAAGCATAAAAACCACCGTAAAAATTTCCGGTAGTCCTACTTTTTTCCCGATTTATCCGACGAAAACGACTCGGTTTCCAATCCCTTTTTGCTTTACCTAATTCCAATTGCAGCAACTTTACTTCAGTTCGGGCAGTTTTTAAAAAGGTGCCGTTCGCTATACGTAAAACATATACTAGCTTTAATATAAGCCTTACGCTTTACCGGAATTAAAACTTTGCTATCCTTCGAATTAGAAATAGTTAAATTGCTATCCCTATTTTTCCGCTAATCGTTTTATGCTTTATTTCGGGGTGGTAATTTGCTATCACTTTTAGGTTTATTGCGGTTACTCCGTTAACCAGCTTTGCGCTCGCTGGTTTTTTTGTAATATCGCTTTTGGCTATAAGCTGCGTTGGCGACGTTTTTGCTAAAAACTTTATAACTAATATCCGGGTTTTAAGCATCGGTAAGCAGCCGAAAGTTAAAGTTCGGTAAAATGTACTCCCATAAAGTCATTTTTATATCGGCTACGGCAATATTAGCTGTTTAGGCCAAATTATTAAAACTAGCTAAAAATACGTAAATATTTGTATTTTTTGCTAAGTCGTACTTTAGCTTTACAAATTTGGCTCGAGCGGCCGAAGTTTGGTTTGGGTTATAATAGGTCGCGCTTAAAACCTAAACCATTTTAATAACAAACGAAAATAGGTTATTATCCGACAGGAATCGTAGTTGCAATACCTCCAATAGGCCGCCCTTAAAGTATTTTATCAATTTATTCATCCGGCTTTTTTCCGTCCGGAAGGTTTCGTCGTTTTCCTCAAATTTATTAGCTACGGTTTTAACCCATAAATTAAAAGTCTTTTTATCGCCCTTAAAAATCTTAAGCGCGACGCCTCGTTTTTTAGCCTTATTGTTATAGCGGGGATTTGCGCTTTTTGCAATCGGTCCGTACGGTTTAAACACGGGGTTAGCGGTTTAACCAGTTGGAATGAACTGGGTACCCCCGAAAACATTATCGGCGGGCGTCGCCTCCCGGGTTTAGCGGCTTCCTCCACTATTAGCCAATTGCGCTTACAGCGCTGCAATTATATCTTTTAATTTTTAAACCTCCGCAACGGAAATGCCAGCTGCGGTAGCGTTTTGCCTATTGTTACCTATCTTTTGCTCCGAACCGGGTTTTGGTTTAACGGTGGACGGGACGTTATCGGGTTTTTTGGAATTACTATAGTCGGCCGATAAGCTGCTATTACCGGCCACAGTAATTAATTCTGCGTAAGGCGCTATCTGGACCTCGGGGTTTTGGGGCGGCGCTATTTGGGCCGCGGTTCCTAAATAAAGTCGAACTAACTGGCGATTCGTGGAAAGATAGCGTTTTTACTTGGACATTAGCTGGTCCGATCCTAATTTTAACGCTTAATTGAGCCCCGACGGTGTTTAGCGTCGGTTTGGTTTTGGGTTCTGGGTTTTGGATTGGCGAATTGATTTGCGTCGCGCGCCGCCGCGACGTAAAGGAAAAGTGCCTATTTTTAAATCGCCGGCAAGCGATTCAAATGAATGTAAAATTGTGTTACGGCCAAACTAATGGAGGCACGCTGGCTTTGCATTGGCGCTATAAACGAAGATTCTATACTAAGGAAAGGGAAAGGAAAGGCGCTGGTCGCGCCGGCACGACACGCGCCTGAAGTTATCGCGATCTGTGTGGCTTGCATGCTTGTATTTGCCCCATAGCTGCCCCACAGCTGTAGCGGTGCCATTGGACGTATGGCTTGTGGCGGGACCGTCACAGTTGAGAAGACATTTTTTCGTAATAATTTGTGCTAATTTTGGCCTGCAAAAGCAGGTTCGTCATATTGTGTCTTGACGGCAACGATTTCTGTGCCCCTCCCCCTCCACCTCTGGACACAGCCCCTGTTTTTTGGCGGACGGCCGCTGACTGGGGGACCCTGACGGTACTTTTGGCCCCCCTGCAGCAACTCTTGTACCTCTGCAACGACAATGACGGTAACGATCGTTGCTGCCGATCACGCCCTTAACGAGCAATTGGATGATCCAACCTTTTCCTATATCACCAGTGGACATGTGGTATGAAAGTCAACGACCCGGCCCTGCTTGTTATGGTTCCTCAAGCTGCCGCACAACGAGGATTCCGACGCTCCAGTCCCCTGAAGCTCGTTATCGTAGCATACAGTAAAACGTAGAATGTCTCACAGGTGACCTGTTCCATTTTAGAGTAATAACACAACTATGACATGTAACCAAAACCCCATTAGATGTTTGACACACTCATCCTGCCGGCTTTCAGGGCTGACTTTACAGTCAGTACTCATTACCGCATTATACTCTCCACCTTGACTTTCCCCTCTCGCAACCATTTTATTGCCTGCATTCCCCTTTATATTTAACCGGAATCTTCCCTTCCTTTTTCTAGCAGATATCCGAAATATGAAAAATGTCTGTCTCCATATTAGTGCCCACCTCCTCCAGTGAACCCGAGGACAGACTTGGCGTTTCTGGGTGTTGATCCACGTGATCTAGCGCGTGCATCCAGGAAGGGCCCACGCCTTATGGAGCAGCAGGCCTAGGGGCCGTGCGCTCCCACGAGCCTATAAAAGGGGATTTTGCTATCCCCTTCCTGTAACTAGATTCCTTCTCCTTCATGCATCAATACAGACACCTTTCCAGATCTATAGATCTTTGTTCTTTCTCTTGGGAGATCTCCGAGCCTACAGGAGTAACACTCCTACCAACACTGGGGCTCATAACTTCTAAATCTCCAGTCCTTTTCCCTCACACTTGCAGTACTTACACACATCCCACCTTCTTTCCGTGTCCAACCGCTTAAGATCTTCCCTAGCATTTTGCATGCAGATAAGCTGGAAACTCGTCTTGACACTAATTACAGAGCATTGAATCATTCAGTAGCCATATATATATATATATATATATATATAACGTGGTTCATCACCGAGTCGCCCATATCACCGAGTCGCCCACTTCAAAATCCCATACTAAACGCCGTTTTCGACCCCCCGGTTAAATCCACTAATTTTTTATAAAATTCTATGAAAATTTAATATGTTATATTCAACTATATAATTGATTTTATGATTATTTTTCCACATTTTTATCATTGCTATTTAAAGTGATTTACTATTTATACACAGTGTTTTACACAGTGTTTTACATAGTGTTTAAAACTCTCCTAAAATAATGCTAATAAAAATCTGGAAAAATAATCATAAAATCAATTATATAGTTAAATATAACATATTAAATTTTCATAGAATTTTATAAAAAATTAGTGGATTTAACCGGGGGGTCGAAAACGGCGTATAGTATGGAATTTTGAAGTGGGCGACTCGGTGATATGGGCGACTCGGTGATGAACCACGTTATATATATATATATATAACGTGGTTCATAAGCGAGTGGGACATATAAGCGAGTGGGACAGTTCAAAATCCCATACTAAACGCCGTTTTTTTAACTCTTTATAATTTTACCAATTTTGCTCCAAATTCGATGCAATTTTGTATACAACGTTTTAACCATGTAGCCGATTTTATATAATTATCTTCGATTTTATAACCTTAACCCGGGTAAGATATAAAGAAATGCGCTAAAATAATCCCTGCAAAAAAGTTTTTCTTTAATATCGTGCCCAATTTGGCGTTATAAAATCGAAAATAATTATATAAAATCGGCTACATGGTTAAAATGTTATATACAAAATTGCATCGAATTTGGAGCAAAATTGGTAAAGTTATAAAAAGTTAAAAAAACGGCGTTTAGTATGGGATTTTGTAACACCCCGATCCGCAGCCACGATCAGCAGCCCTAAGGACCGCCACCGGTATCTTCAAAGGGGGACTCCGGTAGTAGCCAAAGGGGTGTACGCCAAAGTGGCATGTTGTTCCAAACCAGGAGGTCAGTGGCATGTTGTTCCAAACCAAAGGGTTAGTGGCATATTATTCCAAACCATAACGCACCAAAGCACAGCCAGCCCGGACGGGCATCATGGAAAAGGAGACTCTGCCGACGGCAGCCGAGGGGTGGCTGGGAGGCCGTGCATAAAAAGGGCCTGCAAAACCCCCTATGAAGGGAGTTCGAAAGCCAAGCAATCGTTTCTTGTTTCTTGTCATCATTAGCTTATCGAGCCTCGCACAAACCAGACTGTTAAGTTGCTAAACCTCTAAGATCCCCCTTTTCCCTTCAAACGTAACCTCCCTTCCCTAAAGAGGCCGCCGTTTGTTACAAATTTTGAACTGTCCCACTCGCTTATAAACCACGTTAACGTGGTTCACAAGTGAGTGGGATACACAAGCGAGTGGAACAAAACACGCGACAACGCGACGCATCATCTTTAGCAACCGATTCCTTTACCAAACAAAATGTCAAACAAAAGCGACGAAAGCCGGGTAATGCTTGCCCTTTAAGCTTTGCAATCCAACCTAAAACTAAGCATACGGGAAGCTGCGAAAATCTACTCGGTCGCGAATTCGACTTTAGCGCGTCGGAAACACGGCCAACCTGCTCGACGCGATATAATACCCAAATTACGGAAATTAACGGAATCCGAAAAGGAAGTGCTTATTAAGTACATATTCGAGCTGGATTTTCGCGCATTTCCTTCCCGGCCTTTTGGTGTTAAAGATATAGCCAACCGACTGCTTGCCGAACGTAACGCGCGCGCCGTTAGCAAAAACTGGGTCGCGAACTTCGTTAAACGCCGCGCAAAGTTCGGCACGCGTTAGATTCGAAAATACGACTACCAAAGGGCTAAATGCGAAAATCCCAAGCTTGTTTTTACGTAGTTCGATTTTATACGGAATACTATAGCTAAATATAGCATTTAAAATAACAACATTTATAATTTCGACGAAACCGGCTTTTTTATAGGCATAATCGCGGCCGTTATAGTTATTACAACGTTAGAAGGGCGAAGTAAAGCAAAATTGGTCCAGTTTAGCAACCGGAAATGGGCTACAATTATTTAAAGGGTTAATTATTGCGGTTAAGCGATCCCCTTTTTTATTATCGTTAAAAGGCAGTACCATTTAGCTAATTGGTATTCGGAAACCGACCTTTTACGCAATTAGGTTATCGCAATAAACGCTAATAGGTGGATTACGAACGAGCTCGGTTTGAAATGGATCCGGTATTTCGATAAACACATTGCAGCTCGTTTTACGGGGTCCTATCGTTTGTTAATGCTAAACGGATACGAAAGCTACCATTCGACGGATTTTGAACTTTATTATTAAAAATATAACATTATTACGCTTTGCATGCTTCCGTATTCGTTTTATTTCATTTAACCGTTTAACGTTAGGTATTTTAGCCCAATAAAAAAAGCGTACGGTCGATAAATCAAGGATTTAATAAAATCGCACGTTAATTACGTAATTAAAATCGAGTTCCTTTCGGCGTTTAAAGCGGTATTTTTTAACTTTATAACTAAAAAAAATATCCAAAAAGGCTTCCGAAAGGCTGGCTTTATTCTTTTCAATCCGGATTCGGTTTTGGAAAAGTTAAATGTAAAGCTACGGATTCCAACTCCCCTAAAAACGCTTTTAAACGACCCCGAACTTTAAACCTCCAAAACGCCCCGGATAGTTAAAAAAGCAATTTCGCAATCCGAATACATTAAAATTCGGATTTCCAATTACTAAAGCAGCTTTCCAACTCCTATTTATACGGCTATGAACTAAATTGCAAAAAAGGCGAAAGCGATAATGCATAAAGTAGCCTTTTTTCAAACCGAGGTGTTTACGTTTAAAAAGGCGAACGAAGCATTAAACAAACGCCGGAAGGCCAAAAAAACACGTGTCCGATTTGGAAGGTTATTTACTATCGAAAAAGTACGAAATGTTTTAAATTAGGAAAAGCTAGATAAATAGCTATAATAAAAAATGCGCGCTTATAAGGGTTAGGAAAGGAGGGCGACGACGACTCGTTAGCGATATAGCATTTGCGGCAAAACCGGACACAATGCGCGCATTTGTTAAAAAGAAGTAGAAATGTTTGATATATATAGTTCCAAATAGTTTGAATGGATTTTTGGCGTTGTTAGGTTAGCATGCGAATTAATTGTTTAAAGGTCGGGGTGGCGTGTCCCATTCGCTTATGTATCCTACTTATTTGTAAACTACGTTACTATTTTAAAAACCGCTTGTTTATCGGTTTGCGGATCCGTGCTAGGGGCTTTTTGGCCTTTGTGAAAATCATTTTAAAAACCCGCTAGAAGTATCTTTTTAACCAGGTTTACGAGTCGCGTTGGCACGGTTTTCGCCACCTTTTGTGCCACCTCCTATGCCACCTTTTTTGCCACCCCCTTTGCCACCTACCTAAGGACTTTAGCATAACTAATATATAAAGCTAAACACCTTCCCGCCTTTCGAAAAGCTTTTGCTTTAAAAAAAATTCGAACCCCGAAAGGGCCACCTGTTATGGCGTGGCGTGCCTTTTCGTGCAGCTTTGCTTTATAAAGGGTACTTGAGCTTCCAATTAAGCCAAAGTTTCGACTTTAGCTTAGTCGTCCTTTTGGTAGCAAGTGGGTGGAAGCTCCTATTGCCGAACCGTAACACCACCCCTAAAAGGGCCCAGCACGCGCAGATAGGATTAAATAGTAATAAATGCATTTTTTTTTTTTGCCACCGCCCAAATAGGAAATTGGTTTGCAAATGTAACACCGGTAAAAATGGAGAAAAAAAAGGTACATTTTTTATTGCAAGGCCCTTAGTTACGCTTATTTCGGGAGTATCCGTGTGCAAAAAACCGGTCCAGGGTTAAAAAACAAAAAACATGCTAGTAACAAACACGCCCTAAAACTTAGGGACTGTTTGATACTAAATGGTTTTTTTTTTTTTTTTTTGGTCTTTTAGTCGTTGAAAATGCCTTTATTGAAGGGTGTACGTAAAAACCTGGAAGGTTTGGTTAAAAAGGTACTTTTAGCTAGTTGAAATTTATTTTTATCAAGGGCCTGTTCTAAACTAACGGTTTTTCGGTTTTTTTGGGTTTTTGCTTAACTTTTTTTTAAAATATATTAACACTAAAGGCAGGATAGCAAAAACAAATTAATATGGATGCGGTTTTAAATAATACAAATCTTTTTTATATGCTTCCTTTTTGCAAAGCTTTTAATCTTTAGAAAAAATTTAGCAAAAAACTAAAAAACTAAAAACCGTTAGTTTAAGACAAGCCCTAAGTTTCGCAGAATTTATGCTTTGTTTAGTAGCACTAAAAGCCAGCGGTGTTTGGAATAGTATGGGAAAAACCAAAAACACCATCTAGTGTTAAACAGCCCCTTAGGTATAAGGCAATATGCCGTGGGGTGGCGATCAATTCCATGGAATTAGCCAAGTTGTTGGATTATTATTCCAGCACTATTCCGGCGCATGCACTAAAGGGATCTGGAAGCCAGGAAGGCTTGGGAGGCCCGGGCCCTCCGGGGCCCATGGGGCCCACGGGGCCCATAGGGCCCCCGTGACCTGGAGGGCCAAGCCCTGTTGGCAATGTATATAAGGGGCTTCGTTGCCCTCCCTTCTAGCAGATAGATCCCTTTCCTCTTCACGCGCAATAGAGGATCCAACCAACCAGTAGGATCCGTGTTCGTCACTCCTGGGAGATCTCCGTGCCCGGCCCCCATTGGGGCCAACAGGAGTACCACTCCTACCAACACAAGTGGCTATTAATTTGCTTTCCTTTTTCAAGACAAAAACGAGCAGTCTAGAACCCTCTTATAACCATTCACCAGCATCCCCTTGCTGCATTTACACTCCTAAAGGCCTTTATCTGTTTAGTTTTGCCCTTGGGGGTGGCTGTTTCACCATGCCCTTCGCTTTAGTAAGCACTTATCGCTTAGCTTTTTAGTAAGCCACGGGAGGGCGCCACTTTAACTTCCTGTAAAAGAAGGAGTGTAAGTTAATAAGCTTTTCCTTTTGCCTTCCGCTACGTATTTTTTCATATTTGTAGCTTTAAATTACTTACCTCCATTCCGGCTATGTTATAAAGTGCGCTTTTTAGGCACTGCTTCGTCTCGTAGCGGAGGTTTTTAAGCTCTCGGTGCCGGATATGCCAAATGTTCGCAACGCCCGACGAGAAACCATGTGGATAGTGGCGGCAAAGTCGACGTAATGCTGGTACGCCTACCACCTTTGGATAGTAAAGCTGTGCATAGGCAAAGTCGACGGCCGGAGGGCGTCCGCCAGCTCGGCGGCTTCGAGGTGATAGGCAGGTGGTCAAGCGGGCCTAACGGCGGTTGCAGCACACCAAACACCTCTATAAGCATCCTAGTTTGGGAAACCCGGGACTTTTTCCATAATAGGTGTCGCCGAACAGCAACCAGGCTAGGGCCTTGCAGGAAGGGAACGGACGGGCAATATAATCTACCGGAAGCGCTTCCGGTTATCGAAAGCGCTTTAGTTCGTAAAGTGGCAGGACAAAGTCGGGAGGGACGGAGATTATTATTATATATCAATATATATATAACGTAGTTTATAAATAAGTGGGACACATAAGCGAATGGGATACGCTACCCCAACCTTTGGACAATTAATTCGCATACCAACCTAACAACGCTAAAAATCCATTCAAACTATTCGGAACTATATATATCGGACATTTTTACTTTTTTTTAACAAGTGCGCGCATTATGTCCGGTTTTGCCGCAAATGCCATATCGCTAACGAATCGTCGTCGCCTTCCTTTCCTAACCCCTATAAGCGCGCATTTTTTACTATAGCTATTTATCCAGCTCCTTTTAATTTAGAACATTTCGTACCTTTTCGATAGTAAATAACCTTCCAAATCGAATACGTGTTTTTTTAGCCCTCCGGCGTTTGTTTAATATTTCGTTCGCTTTTTTAAACGTGGACACCTCGGCTCGAAAAAGGGCCACTTTATGCATTATCGCTTTCGCCCCTTTTGCAATTTGGTTTATAACCGTATAAATAAAAATTAAAAAGCTGCTTTAGTAATTGGAAATCCGAATTTTGATATATTCGGATTGCGAAATTGCTTTTTTAATTATCCGGGGCGTTTTGAAGGTCCAAGGTTTAGGGTCGTTTAAAAGCGTTTTTAAAGGAGTTGGAATTTGTAGCTTTACATTCAGCTTTTCCAAAACCGAATCCGGATTAAAAGGAGTAAAGCCAGCTTTTCAAAAGCCTTTTTAAATGTTTTCTTTAATTATAAAGTTAAAAAATGCCGTTTTAAACGCCGAAAGGAATTTGTCACACGGAAGAACCTGTGGACTTACCTAATTGGCCCCACAGAAGGTCCGGGAACCGGTATAGGTGCCTAACGGCCCCGAGGCCCAAAGGCCGAAGGCCGGAGGGGCAGTGTGAATTATGTATTTAATATTTCGCACGGATTACAGGGTGGTTTATATAAACCCTGCCATCTCCTATGTCCTCCAGGAAAGATTCCTTTTTCCTCAAGCATTTTTTGAGCCCATAGAAAGATTATTTGCAATATAGAGATCCTTTTCCAAGCCGTTTTTGACCTTTTGTTACAAATAATCTTTTTACGCTTTGCCCCCTGACGGAAGCCTTACTATTTTTTTTTTTAAGCTTTGGAAAGGCCCTGTTAGTCGGTACCCCCAAGCCCCAACTGTTGCCTTTTTTAGCGAATAAAACCTTGGGGCCATACCACAGACATTTTGACTGTTACCGGTGTTTTCGAACGGGTGAAAGCGAGAAGAATATATAGGAGGGTCGTTTTACCTTTTTAGTCGCTTTAGCGAAATTACGGGATTCCAAAGGAGGCAGGAAGATTTCCTTTGTACGTTTGGGACTTTTCGCTGCTTAGGAATATAGGGAACCGGACCCCCTCATTTCGTTTGTAACGACATTTCTTTCCCTACCAAGCGATTTTGGCATGCCGGCCGTGGAATTAACGGAATCCCTTTTTTTGCCCAGCGATTCCGGTATACCTGCCGATACGATGCCGGCCTAATTTGAAAAAGCGGCCGGAAAAGCCCCCGAAGGCCCCTCCCGGTTTGCACCGGAAGAACGTTAAGATACCCTTATGCTTGACGATTAGGGGGCATTTATCCTTTATTTGGCACCCCCTTTTAATATGGCCTTCGAATAATAAGCCTTTATATCCGTGGGACGCTTTTAGGACCCTCCGGGCTGGATGACCGAAATCTAGCGGGAATTTATTAGTACGTACGAAGCAATTTCGGCCTTATCCCGAAGTGTGAGCTAGGAAATTTTCGCCGATCGGGAATAAATTCGCGAAATCGGGACCTATTACGACCGCATTACCTACGCGTACTATACCGTCGTTTCTTTGTATAAGGAAGGCCTGATCGTTTCCGCCGACCAACAAAAGGCATTTCGGTAACGGATTATTGGAGAAAGCCAGGCATTTGCATAACAAGTTTGGGTTACGGTTGCTACTTTGGCCGAAGAGCAATAGACCCGTTCGGAGGCCTTAATTTAGCTCCGGGATGTTATTCGGGCCCAATAAAACCATTTGCAAAACTTATAAGCACGGCTTTCCACTTTCGAAAAGGGAGTTATTAATTGGGCCGCCGATAAGGATGCTTAAATCTAGGATTTCCTAACTAAGGAGCATGTTTCGTTTGAGGCCTTTACCGAAGCCGAACGACGCATATTAGCCTAAACTTACTAGCTTGTTAAGGATGCCGTACGGGAAAGCCGGCGGCTTATAGCATAAGGAAAACGGCCTAAAGCAGCTATTGTACTTTCGGCCTTGTAACGATCGTTTTAACAACCCGGATTAAACCGAAGCTTTCCTTAGGACGTACCCGTTCCTATTAAGGAAAATAGGGCCGAAGTTGATACCGATATATTTCCGTTTTCCGCTTTTAAACAAACAAGTTCGATGGCGCGGGAATAGATCGTCGGATCGAACGCCGGTTTGCTAGCCGCATAAATGGAAAGGATTTTAAGGGATTTACAAACCCGAGCAAACCAAGCCCGTATAAGTATTACGCCGGGACGGATATAGGGATAACCCGCTGGTAATCCGGACTTTTCGGACTTTTCGGAATCGGATGATAGCGATAATAATTTGCTACCGCGACCTTCTAACCGAAGGTTACGGCTGTTCCGATTACCTTTTCCGCCAAACGATAGGGTTTCGTAACCTTTTAGGGGAATTTCCTAAGGCACGGTTTTTATGGTCAACCCCGTGCAATTTAAAGCCCCTAGCGCTTTCGAAGGGGACCGCATTAAATTTAAAGATTGGTGGTTCGTGGTATAGGCTTATATGAACGCTTGCCTTTAAAGCTTTACGGGTGACCCGTACCGTATTATTTGGGTCGGGTCCTTCCTAAAAGGAGCCGCTTTCCAATGGCATGTGGTTAGGGCACGTTTATTGGAATTTATGAACGTTTAAGATTTTTGGAAAGGATACGCTTCGTTGTTGGAGGAGCATTATAAGGACCTTAACGAGGAACGAACCGATGCTAAAAAGCTCCGGTTTCTAAAGTATAGCGGCGATATCGTCGGTTACTTAACGGAGTTAGGGTAGTATAATATTATTACCCGATGGACCGGTACGACCTTCCGGGATTTCGTCCGATCCTTGCTACCCGAGGGTATCGCCGATTTGGTATATGCCAATAAGGGTCGAATCTTTACGGACGACGCCGAATTCCTCGAAGTTTTCTAGGAGGCAGGGATTATTTACGAGCAAAAGCTCGCGGATAGAGCTTCTATTAAAGCTTTGATGCAAGGAATAGGTTAAAAGGAAAAGGGAAAAGACGAGCCCGTTTCGAATTAGGAGCGTTCGAACGCGGGCCGTTGCCGCGGTAAGGGCTTTAAAGATAGGAACCCAAGTCTATTTTTAAGTTCCCGTTCCGGAAAGAAGGCTAATGATAAAAAGGCCGCCGATAAAAAGAACAATATTTGGATTACCACCAAATTGGCATTTGAAGGAATCGAATAACGCGATATCGACGTACGAAAGTTGGCTAAGGCCGATTGTTGGCGCTGCGGAAGAGAAGGGCACTACATTTTGGAATGCTACGTAAAAAAGGACACTAACGGCAAAGAGCTCCCTTCTATACTAGCAAAAACGGCCGGTTCCAAATCTATTTTTAAACGCCTTGCAACGGACGAATAGGAGGAATAGCCATAGGCAAAAAGGGCTAAAATCGCCGGCTTCGTTTCGGAAGCCCCGAGCGAACTACGAATTTTTGAACTATCGGATTCGGAATCGGACGATAACTGTTGATAACCATCGACCGTCGCTATTGTACGAAGGCTTTTAACGGATAGGGAATTCGTAAGGCCAATCCTTCGCATGTATATACGGGCGAAGGGCTCGAAAGAAATACTTGTCCGGGTTCTTTTAGACGGAGGTAGCGATACGAAGGTTATGTCGGATAAAATAGCTAAGCAATTTCCGGGTTACCTGGTTGATAGAGCTATCCCTCGCGTAATGACCTCCTTTTTAGGGAAAATCGAACTAGAGGCCGGAAAGTAACTAGTGGTTGACGTTACTTTCCGGTATAAAACGCACTATTTTACGGAAACGTTTGAAATTAGTTTTACGGATCTAGATTGCGATATTATCCTGCCTTTTGCATGGTAAAGGTAATACCTACCGTTGGGGTTATTGGATCGCGATTTTCGGGATATCCGGATGAATTCGAACAAATGCCGGAAGTGCAATAAGCCCCGGGCCCGGAAGCTATAGGACTTACGGCCTTTAAAAGGCTTACGCTTTCGGGAGGATATGAAAACGGTCGAACCCGCAGTTATTGCGGCCATTAAGTACGGGCATGGTATTCCTTCCCTTAAGGAAATAGCTAAAGCAGATTCGGACGGTTTCGAATCGGTACTAGAGGAGTTTAGGGAGTTCCTTCCTATTATAACGGAAGCGGCCGCTACCCGTTTTCCCGATTATTAGCCTTGGGACCACGAAATTTATTTAAAGGAAGGAGCCCAATTAACTTATGGCCCCCTATACCAAATGAGCCAAAGGGAGCTGGACGTTTTAAAGCTTTGGCTGGAAAAGTATGTGCGAACCGGCAAGGTTAGGCTATGCAAAATTGCTAACAGTTCGCCTTTTATGTTCGTAAAAAAAAAAAAACCCTTTCGATCCTTTAAGGGTGGTGGTCGACTATAGGGACGTAAACGCTAAAACGATTTCGATTCGGTGCCTTATTCCGTTTATTACGGAACTTTAGGATCGATTTCGGAATGCCAAATGGAAAACGAAGATCGATTTTAAAACCGGGTTTAACCTAATTCGAATGAAAAAGGGTTACGAATGGTTTACAGCTTTCCGTTGTAAATACGGCGTTTTCGAGTTTACGGTTATGCCTATAGGCTTTATTAACGCCCCCGCTACCTTCTAAAGCATAATGAACCATATTTTTATGGATTTTATCGATGCCGGGCTCCTTGTGTATTTGGATGACCTTTTAATATACGCAAAGACTAAGGAATAATACGATAGTTTAGTAAAGGAGGTGCTTTGCCGCTTTACTAAATATAACCTAGCCGTGGCCCCTCGCAAATGCGTTTGGGGGGTGCACGAGGTCGAATTCTTTGGTTACATAATAGAACCCGACGGTATCGCAATGTTTAAGGATAAAGTGGATGCTATTGTGCAATGGGAAGCCCCCAAATGCTTTAAGGACTCCCAATCCTTTATTAGCTTCGCCAACTTTTACAGAAGGTTTATTAAAGGGTTTTTTAAAATCGTTAGGCTTATAACGACGGCCAACGCCTTGCCTAAAAGCTAATGGCGATGGACCCCCGAGATGGACTAGGCCTTCGAAGCTTTTAAAGTCGCTTTCGTTTCGCTTCCGATATTCCGGCATTTCGACCCATTTTTTCCAGTACAAGTTGAAGTGGACGCTTCGGATTTTGCCTTTAAAGGGGTGTTATCCCAAAGGGACCCCGAAACCAATAAATTATACCCCGTTGCTTTCTATTTACGTAAAATGTCGCCCGCCGAAATCAACTATAAAATCCACGATAAGGAACTTTTGGCGGTCGTTAACTGCTTCGTTAGGTGGAAGCATTACCTCGAAGGGGCAAAGCACCGGATAAAGGTTTATACGGATTACCGGAACCTCGAATATTTCCTAACGGCCAAAGTTTTTAATCGAAAGCAAGTTAAATGGGCACAACAGCTGGCTGGTTATTGGTTTATAATTAACTACCGGTTAGGAAAGCAAAATAAAAAGGCCGATGTGCTGTCGAAATTACCCTAGCATAAGCTTAAGAAAGGGGGGAGTAAGGATTAGCCGATTACGACGATCCTATAAAAAAAATACTTCCCAGCAAAAATTTCGGCCTTGGAAGGATAAGGAAATAACCTTATGGAAAAAGCTTTACCGTAAGGAGCACCTTTTTTTCTCTTATCCCTAAGCCGGCTTTGCAGTATTTTAGTCCTAAAGTGGGCTACGGAATTTATTAACAAAGTTAAACAAGCTGGTATATCGGATCCCGATTACTAAAGCCGTTTCCGGAAGCCCGAAAAGGGTGAAAAAGTTGAGGATGGCCTTTTTTATTATAAAAAAAAATTGTGGGTGCCAACGGAAGCTTTGCAAAAGGAAGTCCTTAAGTCCGAATATGATATAAAAGTCGTTGGATATATGGGTATGGATAAAACCTTCGAATTAATTATTCGGCATTTTTAGTGGCCCAATATCGAAATAAAAGTTCGGGAATACGTAAGGGGATGTTTGAAGTGCTAACGTAATAAGGCTTTAAAGCATGCCCCTTTTGAACCCCTATAACCTATGGAACTGCATTACTAGCCCTAAAAGACGGTAGCTATGGACTTTATTACGGACCTCCCTTTAAGCGATGGGTGCGATTTAATTTGGGTAATGGTAGACCCTTTTACTAAGATGGCGCATTTCGTCCCTTTTAAAGTCGAGGGTAAAAAATCGGATGACCTTATCCGCATTTTCGCTAAAAAATACTGGCGATTGCACGGTGTGCCTTTGGATATTATTTTTGATAAAAATTCCAAATTTACGAGCTACTTATGGAAAGATTTCTTCCGTTTGGTAGGTATTAAATTAAAAATAAGCATTGCTTTTTATTCCTAAACGGATGGATAAACCGAAAGGTTTAACCAAAGCTTGGAGGCCTACTTAAGGTTTTTCGTAAATTATAAAATGACCAATTGGGTCGAACTATTACCTACGGCGGAATTTGCCTATAATAATATATTTTCGGCAAGTACTTCCATTACTCCCTTTTTCGCTAACTACGGGTACCACCCAATTTCCAATAATCCCCTTTTCTTAGGACGAGTACGCAATTTAGCAAGCTAATTTTACCGGCATTGGATGACCCAAGTGCACGAAGAAGCCAAATAATACCTTGAGAAAGCCCGGGAACGAATGAAGTATTGGGCCGATAAAAGGAGAAGCCCTTCGCCGGTTTTTACCGAAGGACAGTTCGTTATGTTAAATGCCCGGTATATAAAGACCCGTCGCCTCGCTAAGAAACTTGATGCCAAAATGCTTGGGCCTTTCCGGATCTTTAAGGTTATTTTTCCTACGGCGGTACGATTGGCCCTGCTTAAAACTTGGAAAATCCATAACGTTTTCCACGTATCCCTTATCGAACCCTACCGCTCTGGCATTTAAGCACGACCTGACCTTAACCAGGTATTGCGGGAGGCCCTTTCGGTTATAGGAGATTTCGTTGTAAAAAAAGGTTATGGATTTTATAGATATAGGCGGGAAGGTTCGTTACTTTGTCCGATGGGAAAATTACCTACGAAAAAAGGACTAAACGTAAGAACCTTGGGAGCATTTCGATACCAACGGGTTTAAGCAATACGTTGTTGCTTTTTATCGGTTTAACCCCGATAAGCTTAAGGACCCCCGCGTGCTACAAGATATAGGCACAGCCGCATCCCTTAAGCGGGCTTTAAAAGGTTTCGAAACGCGCCCTAGGAAGAGGAGGATAGTGTCATACGGAAGAACCTGTGGACTCACCTAATCGGCCCCACAGAAGGTCCGGGAACCGGTATAGGTGCCCAACGGCCCCGAGGCCCAAAGGCCGAAGGCCGGAGGGGCAGTGTGAATTATGTATTCAATACTTCGCACGGATTACAGGGTGGTTTATATAAACCCTGCCATCTCCTATGTCCTCCAGGAAAGATTCCTTCTTCCTCAAGCATCTCTTGAGCCCATAGAAAGATTATCTGCAATATAGAGATCCTTCTCCAAGCCGTCTTTGACCCCTTGTTACAGAATTCGACCTTAGTTACGTAATTAACGTACGACTTTATTAAATCCTCGATTTATTAACCGTACGCCTTTTTTATTAGGCTAAAGCACTTAACGTTAAGCGGTTAAAAAAAAATAAAACGAATACGGAGGCATGCAAAACGTAATAATGTTATATTCCTAGCAATAAAGTTCGAAATCCGTTAAATAGTAGCTTTCGTATCCGTTTAGCACTAATAAACAATAGGACCCCGTAAAACGAGCTGCAATGTGTTTATTAAAATACCGGATCCATTCCAAACCGAGCTCGTTCGTAATCCACTTATTAGCGCTTATTGCGATAATTTAATTGCGTAAAAGGTCGGTTTCCGAATACCAATTAGCTAAATGGTACTGCCTTTTAACGATAATAAAAAGGGAAATCGCCTAACCGTAATAATTAACCCTTTGGATAATTATAACCTATTCCCGGTTGCTAAACTGGATTAGCTTTATTTTATTTCGCTTTTTTAACGTTGTAATAACTATAACGGCCGCGATTATGCCTATAAAAAAGCCGGTTTCGTCGAAATTGTAAATGTCGTTATTTTAAATGCTATATTTGGCTATAGTATTCCGCATAAGGTCGAACTACGCAAAAACAAGCTTAGGATTTTCGCATTTGGCCCTTTAATAGTTGTATTTTCAAATCTAGCGCGTGCCGAGCTTTACGCGGCGTTTAACGAAGTTCGCGACCCAGTTTTTGCCAACGGCGCGCGCGTCGCGTTTGGCGAGCAATCGGTTGGCTATATTTTTAACACCAGAAGGCCGGGGAGGAAATGCGCGAGAATCCAACTTAAGTATGTATTTAATAAGCGCCTCCTTTTCGGATTCCGTTAATTTCCGTAATTTGGGTATTATATCGCGTCGAGCAGGTTGGCCGTGTTTCCGACGCGCTAAAGTCGAATTCGCGACCGAGTAGATTTTCGCAGCTTCCCGCATGCTTAGTTTTGGGTTGGATTGCAAAGCTTGAAGGGCAAGCATTACCCGGCTTTCGTCGCTTTTGTTTAACATTTTGTTTGGTAAAGGAATCGGTTGCTAAAGATGATGCGTCGCGTTGTCGCGTGTTTTGTCCCACTCGTTTGTGTGTCCCACTCACTTGTGAACCACGTTATGGAAAAAACAAAAAACACCCTTAGTAACAAACACGCCCTTATATATCAGTTTAACCCTAACTTCTTACGCGTACAGCGTATGCCGTTGCGGTAGCCTAGCGCGGCTGAACGCTTGTGTCGAAGCCATTAAGCTTTTCGGCTCGAAGTTCTAACTCCGCGCTCTGATGGCGAGGCTAAGTTGTGCGTTTTCCATTTGTTTAGCATCAACATCTCGCACCCCAGATGTTTGGTCTCACTTCAGCCGCAGCGACAGGGTCAGCATCGCGGGACAGAGCCCGAGACCAACTGGGGATCCCGCACTGCATCCAAGCGGGAAAATTGGACTTTTTCCGGGTTGACGGTGAATCTTACACGAGACTCTTTCCACGCGCGGCGCGAGCACCTGTTCAGATGTGCTCGAAGCCGAGGTGCACTATAACAAATCTAATTAAATAAAACCGGCCCCCGAAATGGCACATCCTTCTCCTGGCACTGCTCCGTCCCCTCCCAAGGAGTAGGAGCGTGAAAACCTGGCACAGCACAGACCAGGCAACGGAGGATCAGACAATGTGCGTGGAAGGTGCCCCACTGGGATGGCTGAGCACATTTGATGCCATCGTAAGGCAGTACGATGCGAAGGGCCGACATGACTCCCATCTTGAGAACGGCGATATGCTTTGGAGCTGTGCTCCTGGTCTGGGCCGGAGATATGGCAAGATGCCTTGTACTCGCCAAGGGGCTCATCCAACGGCCGCAGGTTGAGCAGCGCGTCGCCGCCCCACGACACGGGAGATCAGCCACGCACAGAACATCAGTCGCAAGCGACTGTCCGGGGGGTTCGGCGCGGTCGATGTCGCCCTCCCGAGAGCCATGATGCGAGAAGTCCTGGAGAACAAAAGCACGCGATGTCAGAGCTGCCGAGAAGGCGAGGCGACCGCATGGAGTGGAGTCCCGCAACCTCAACAACAGCCGAAACTGACGGTGGCCAGCTACGGCACAAGCGTCTACGACACCGCCCACGGAGTAATCTTCCGGCTGGAGCACAACGCCGACAAGCTCGAGGAGACTGGAGCAGACACGGCGGCGGGCGACCAGCAACAGCGTCGCGACCGGGCGCGGCTGGCGCGTCGCTCAAGCTGGAGACGGAGCCGAAGGTCTACAAGACGGCCGGCCCGCGGCAAACCCGTCGGTGCGAAACGCACCCGCGACGACGAGACCGAGCCATGGACGGCGACTCGCCGGTCCTGCGCAGGAATCCCCCGCCCTTCGACCCCCCACAACCTTGCATTTGCCGGTTCGGGCCGATGCGCGCTTGGCGACGGCACTGGCGACATTGCGTGCGTCCAGGTGGACTCTGAGCAAGGAGAGGGCAAGGCTTGTCCCATCAAAGGACACAATCTTGCAAGCTTGTGCCCGCCTCACAGGCCAAGACTACAACAAAATGCAACGCTGGCACGGGTGGGTGCTGTAGGGTGGGAGGTATAGAGACGCAACGATGATGGTTTAATAAAATATGGCGCTCCATCGTACAAGCAACAAAATATTTGTCCCGATTACCCGCCCTGTGCCACTTCCACGTTCGCATAGGCCGAATTATGGCACTCTCCAGCCCGTCACGACATCGAACAATGTGTCTGTTGCACCGACGTTTCCGGGGAAAACAATATAAGGGATTCCGGCCCACTTCGACTCCGGCTCGTCGCACCTCCATAGCGGCACGCCCGCAGCGGCCTGGCCTACGATCTCGGCTCGCTTGAACCGAAGGCCCTTTGTTGCCATATCGGACGACGTGATTCCTCCCTGTTGGGGGGAGATGTTAACGAAAGATGTTCCCCTAGTTGCGGGTAGGCAGGTGTGTGGGAGAGGCAGATAAACCTTTGCGATAACGTATCTTGGCCTTGTCTTCAGGTTAACCAGGAACGACACCAGCGCCGCGGCAACCGTGGACCCGATATCCAAACTCCTTGCGGCGTCTGATCCGACAACCAGCTTCCTGCTGGTCATGACAAGCACGTCCTGGCCCCTCGTGATCTCCTTCTCGGCCCGCTCGATCGCCCTCTTGACCTCGCCCGAAACGCCCTCGCCCAGATCGCCACCCGACGCGTCCTTCTCCTCCAGCAGCTTCTCAACATCCAGCACGATCGCCGTCAGCGCATCCCCACTCCTCCTCGTTAGCGCCTCGAGCTGCGCCGTCGTCTTGGGCACGTACGAGCCGGCAATCACCAAGCCGCCCGCGTCCTTGGTAAACTTCAGCTGTGCCGCCGAGATGGGCGGGATGGGCGAGATGCCCAGCCGCGACGACACGAACGCCGCGCCCGTCCGGAAGAGGTATCTCCGGCCCTGCTCCGCAGCCCTTAGTAGCGCCAGCACAACGACGTCCACGTCCTCCTCGGCCGCCGCGTTGACGACGGCCACGCTGCCCTTGGATAGGGACAGGAGCTTCTTCAAGACCCGGTCCACGCCGTCTTGGGCGCGGATCTCGGAAGCCAACTCCAGGCTAGCGACGCGGTCGCGCGGGACGGCGGCGGCGCTCTTCTCGACGACGTACTCGCGCAAATTCGAGTTTGCGTAGCCAAAGGTTGCGTCGCGCGCAAAGGGCGTCTGCGCCGCGGGGACCAGCGTCTTCCCGTCTTCTGACGCGACGTAGTGGACGTCATCGAGGGTGTAGCGGCCGCCCTGCAGGAAAAAGGGGCACAGCAGGGTGGCGTCGGCCTCTCCCAGGACCTCGGACGCGACGTCGCACTCGAGCGGGAAGTGCCCCCGCAGCGTCGAGTCGCCGCGCAAGACGACCTCGAAGGACACGCCGGCGTCGGCGGCGGCGGCCTTGAGGTTGGTGCAGATCTCGCGGATCAGCGCCCGCGCCGGGCCCGGGTGCAGGGCGCGGCTGTTGGTCAGGATGAAGAAGCCGGAGCCGGGGGCGGTGCGCCGGAACTCGGCGGCGAGGGTGGTCTGGTCCCACACGGCCAGGACGGGGATGCCGTGGCAGGTCTGGGTGCCGGTCGGGTCGTCGTCCAGGCCGACCAGGATGGGGATCTTGGAGCCACCTGATGCGAGGACCTTGCGGATCTCGGCGCGTGGGTTGGTTGTTGTCAGGGGTGGGAGCGCCGCCAGGGTGCTGGCTAGGTCCAGGGGCGGGGGGTCGCTGGGTGACGCCATCTTGGTTGCAGGTGCGGGGTGGATTTTGGGGTGCCTGGGAGAAGGGTTACAGCTGCACCATCCGGTTGCAACGGGACTGTTCTGATGGGGGTTTCCTGGGGGTGCAAAGGAGTAGAATAGGTGATTCAACGGCTCCGATGAAGTTTAAGTCGTGTCACGAGAGTCGGCATCACGCTGGGAGCCGGAGGTCCACGCGGACTTCTCGCCGAAATCGCTCGCAGCCACCGAAGCCCGGAAAACTGTGGGGCCGCGCCGACAGTACTCCATGGTGCAGCCGGATTGTTTTGACTTCTTTGGTTTTCGTTGTTCTTCTGCTTTTTTCTGGACTAGCTTTCTGTTCTTCGCGATGCTTTTGTTGTATTTTCGGGTTGGCTAGTCTGTCCTTAGCCTTCCATGGACGATTTAACGTATCTGGGGCAGCCCCGACAATGCGTACTCAACCGTATGGGAAACGGCTCGGCAGGCACTCCACTGTGCCAAAGGAGATCCAGGCCGCGGAGTTGCCAGTCAACTCGTCCGCCGACATGCCGGAGACGGACGCAGTCTAAGAGATTTGCTGCAAATTTGCGATATGCGAGGGATGAGCTGACGTTTACAGAGCAGAGTAGCTCACGCTGGCACCAGATAGCGGGCCAGTCAGGATGATAACCGACGCGATGGCGCGAGCAACATGGAAAAGACAATGCGTGGGGAAGACATGGTTGGCGCGGATTTGGGCTCAAACCCGCCCGCTATTTCCCAGCTTGGGGTATCGTCCAGGTGGCTGCCAGCGAGCTGGCGCAACCGAACGCCGATCTGCAGGCTCCCAAGCCGAACCCCGGACGGCCAAGGTGCGGAGATGTGGTCGTCGACGGTGGGCACTGGAGACGACTACACTGCTGAGATCAGTCGTCATTTGTGGGACGGGATTTGTCCAGCTTGGCTGGCAGGACGCCCAGGTGCTGAAACCCGGCGCACCACTCGGTTTTATTGAAGCTTCCCCCAAGCCCAGCAATCCATCGCAGTTAAGACTCCACTACCGCCCTTTGACGCGTTTGGCTCCTGGGCCTTGGAGAAATATCCCTAATCTCACGGGTCCCCTCGCACATCTCCCTCACACGTTGACAATCCCGCCGAATCTTGCCAATGCTCCTCCCTGTCCCCATGGGGTAGCATGGTTGGTCCTCGACTAGAAGGAAGCTTGCCCGCTCCCACCTACAGAGTAGTAGTGCATGCCGCCCTCGGGCTTCATATCTCGGATGGCGGATATAAAACCTGCGCGGCCGCCCGCCACATTGCCAGCGGCCGTTCCCTTTGACCAACCTGTATTACCGAGCAGGAACATCAACAGCCATGTCGTCCTTTCTGCAACGCGTCGTCAAGAACAACGCAATGCACGAGGATCCTCCAGAGATCTACGGATGGAGAGACTACGCGCTTGCCTGCTCGGTGAGTCGCAGTCTTCCATAAACCGTTGTACGTAAAATTACTGACATGCTTCCAACAGGCGTGCTTTGGCGGGCTGATTTTCGGCATCGACACCAGCGTCATTGGTGGCGTCCTCCGCATGCCCGAGTTCCAGGAGTGAGACCCCTGTTATTTCTCGACACACGGAAACCACTATCTGCCGTTAGTTGCTAACACGGTTGCCATACCACCCAGGCTCTACAAGCTCACGGGTGAATACGTCACCGCGCTTGATAGGGCAAACCTCAGCGCCAACATCGTGTCTACGCTGCAGGCCGGCTGTTTCGTCGGAGCCCTGCTCGCTGCCGAGGCCGCCGATCGATGGGGCCGCCGGCCTGTGCTTATCTGGGCCGCCGGTGGAATCAGCGCCATCGGTGTCATCCTCCAAGCTGCGGCTGCCGGTTCGCGCCCCTGACTACTACCCACAGAAGAAGAACGCTACTAACCCTGATCCAGGCCACCTTGCCCCCATGTATATCGGCCGCTTCGTCAGCGGCTTCGGCACCGGCTTCGCGTCCATGGCGAACCCGCTCTACATCGCCGAGAACGCGCCGCGCGCCATTCGGGGCGGCCTAACGGGCATCCACCAGCTCTCCATCGTCTTCGGCATCTTCATCGCCTACTGGATCAACTACGGCTGCCTCCTGCACGTGGGCGGCACCGCGCGCTACATGATCCCGCTCGTATCCAGGGCGTGCCGCCGGCGCTGATCATGATCTCAACGCACTTTGTAACGAGAGCCCGCGCCACCTGGCCAAGCAGGACCGCTGGGAGGAGGCCCTGGAAGTTCTGGTTAAGATCCGCGGCCTGCCCATCGACCACCCGTACGTCGCGAGGGAGTTTGCCGACATCAGGCAGGCCATCGAGGCCGAGAATGCGCTCTGGACGGCGCGGGGTGGCGCGGCCTAATGAAGGAGATGTGGACGATACCCGCCAATCGAAAGCGGGCGATCATTTCCATTGCTCTAATGTCCTTCCAGCAGATGACCGGTACGTTGTCCACGGCAGCCTGGTAGACACCGTAGTGCCGACAGCCTCCCGCTGAAGGGACCAACGCCATCAACTACTACGCGCCGCGCATCTTTGCGTCGCTCGGTGTGACTGGCGCAAACAATGAGCTGTTTGCGACGGGCATCTATGGCCTGATTAAGCTGATTGCGGTCGCCGTCTTCCTCGTCTTCGTTGCCGACTCCCTGGGCCGCCGCCGATCCCTTTTGTGGACAGGCATCGGCATGGGCACGACCATGCTCTACATTGGTAAGAAAGCTTTCCAAACATGGCGCACGTCAGGCCCCTCGTCGTCCAACACCCCTCTCTCCGCCACAGCAGTCTTCACCGCCGTGGCCCGCCCGACCGAGAACAGCGGCCCACCCGGCGGTGCAGGCTGGGCCGCCCTCATCTGCGTGTTCCTGTTCGCGTCCATGTTACAGTTCGGCTGGGGCCCCGTGTGCTGGATCTACGTGTCCGAGATCGCGACGGCGCGGCTGCGCGCGACCAACGTGTCCTTTGCGGCCGCGACGCTGTGGCTCTTCGACCCTGTCATCAGCCGCGCCGTCCCGCCCATGCTGGAGGAGCTGGGTCCCGGCGGCTACGGCACCTCCATCTTCTTCTCGGCCTGGTGCTTTCTGATGGTTGTCTTTGTCTGGTTCCTCATCCCCGAGACCAAGGGGCCGAGTCTCGAGGCCATGAACGAGCTGCTTGGGTTCGAGGAGGTCTTGGGCCGCAGGAAGGACGCCGAGGCCGCGTCGGCGAACAGGGCTGTGGGTAACGAGGAGAAGACGGACAGCGATGGGGTGCCTGCGGTCACGGAGCCGGAGGGGTCGAGGAAGCCGGCCCAGTGGGGCTGAGGTTGAGCCAAGTCGCAAGGCTTCAAAAGAATGGAAGCTCTCGGTGTTGGTCGGATAGGTGCCGGGAGATGCGTATGGAAATGGAATAACATAATAAACTAGTGCGGCACTCCATCCCCATCTCGGCGGCAGGTGCGAATGCCTTCATGCTAACGACGAGGAAATAAGGTTAATTTGCCTTTGTGGCGCAAACACGGCGTCGAATAGGAGCGCTGAAAACAGTCTCGGTTGCCCGAATGGGACGGACGGACGATGCGGCTCGCAAACTACGTCCCTCTTCCAGGCCCAGCTCTTCGATATAGAGAAGAAAAAAAAAAGAAAAAAAAGATAGGTTGATGGACCTGTGTGATCACAGGCGCACCGGGAATTGAGCCCGATGCGGGGGTCGAACCCGCAACCTTGAGATTAAGAGTCTCACGCTCTACCGATTGAGCTAACCGGGCGAACTCCGATACGGGGAATCGAACCCCGGGCTCGACGGCGGCTCCGGAGGAGGGGACCTCACATGAGAGCGTCGGATGTTAGCCACTACACCATATCGGATGGTCGCTTGTATTTGTTGGCGGCAGGTCGCCGGAGCAGGCTGATATGTGCGCACCCGGCCCACTGCGGCGTGAGGGCTTGCCCTGGTCGTGGGTTGGAGTGACTCAGGCCCTGGGAGTGACTCGTGCGAGCTTGACATGCAGAATGGGCGCCGACGGGATGCTGCATCACATCAGACTCTGGGTTGCTTTGTTGGGAAACGGGACGCTGCGGGTCGAACGGGAGGCCGGAGTCATTGTGCCTGAACGCAAATTCCCGGCTGGCAGAGGTGAGGGGGCGTGCTTGGATGCCCGGTTGAGGGTAGATGGATTTTTTCCTCTGCGCCTTGGTCTCATTCCTGGCGACATCTCTGGCGACGCAGCACTGTTGACCACATGACTGATGACTAATTCGCAACCCCTTGCGGAGCGTCGCGAAAATTCGCGGTCGACATCGCATCCACGCCTCAACGAATCAAACAACACCCGGCACCATGATGACTCCAGCCCAGGGCCCGCCGGCACAGCAGCCGCAGAGGGTATCTAGTCCTCCGGCGTCTCTGACCAAAAGCCTTTCCAATATGCCGCCCACCTCACCTCCAGCTCAGCCACCCACTGCTTGACCGGGATCTCCTTCTCCCCGATCCTCATCCTCCCCTCGCGGATGCCCCTCCACTCCTCGACGGGTCCCTTGATGTGCGTGTGGCCCCTGGGGCAGACAACCCGCCAGTAAGGGTCCTTTTCCCCACGTTCCCCTGCCAGTTTGTCCTCCATGCACGCTTCGCATATTTCGGTATCAATTCATTGCACGCAGCGGTATGAAGCGCCCTCTTCCCAAATCTAGATGCCTTTTGGGCAAATGTCGCACGGGTAACGCCGCCTCATCGAGTTGGGGAGCAGCCCCTCGCGGATCTCGTCCTTGAGCGTTGTCGGTGCTTCGGTCGTCTTGTCTTCGTTGCTCGCGGCGGTAGGGGCTTTGTTTTCTGTTCGTCCCTCTCCTTTCTGTTCTTCCTTTACTTGTTGTTCTTCCTCTTCTTTTCGTTCTCCTTCTTCTTTCTGTTCCTCCTTTTGTGGCGGTGGCGAATACGGCAGATTGTCGTCCTCGCCCTTAGCGCCGCCCGCGTCCGGGGACTGGGGTTCTGTTTCTGCCGCCTCCTTCGTCTGCTGCTCGTCCGCAGGTTCTGCCCCCTCGCCCCCGCCGTCAGAGCTTTTGGACTCGGCCTCCTCGCGACGAAAGATATCATCGTCGAGGATATACTCCTGGGCGGTGTATGCGATTTGGGCGTCGTGCTCAAGGCCGTCGACGCACATGAGCACTTTGGACAGCAGCCGGAGGCTTTGGAAGTCGTTAGCCCCGGTGTCATCTTTGAGTCCCTCGATGCAGGCGTTGAAAGTGGTCTGGAGCACGTCAGCGTAGTCGAGCGCCGGACCCAACTTGCGGAGCATTAGGCCCAGCAGCACCACCGTGTCTGATCTGACGGGGTCGAAATCTGGGACATCATTTTCCAGTCTGGTCCGACGCTCGCAGCTCCTCGAGAGCGGAATTTTTCGTATTTGGCACAGACGAGTGCCGAAACTGTTCGAAGAGCAGCTGCGCCAACAGGTCGGCCGCCTCGCTCATGTAGTAGCTCGGTATTTGAGGCTCGGCGAGAAGAGTGCGCAGTCGATTCTTGGCTTCTTCCCCCTGGCCCATCGCCGACCACGCGAACTGGGCTGCAACGTCGAGGGTCCGGGCTCGCGACCGATAGAGTTTCTCCCTCGCGGCGTACTGGCTGGTCGAGTCCAGTAGCTCGAGCATGGCCTCGCATTCGCCTTCTCGCTTTGCCGCGCGGAACATGGGGTCATAGAGGCTTGACGATGTAAAAAGGTTCATCCTGTCATCGTCACTGACCGATCTGACCAGATCGAGTACCAGCGACGCCTTGCCGCCATCCACCATCGCACTGATTATTTCGTCCAGGAAGCCCAACGGGATCCCACCTTCTCCATACGCAGTGAATTGCTTGATGCTGGCAAGACTTGCCTCGAAGTTGCCTATTCCGGCGCAGGCAAGAGCATGGTTGCTCAGCACACTCCATACCCAACCGTCGGCGAACGCGCCGTGTTTGGTAACGTCTGGGTTCTGCGATACTTGCGCGTCGCGGATCTTGATTGCCTCGGCCAATGTCTCGACCGCTTGCGCCATCAGCTCCTTGGAATGACTAGGGCCGAAGGCGCTCACGCTTTGGGCGAGGCTGAGGAAGGCGTCGCCTTTGCTGATGATTGCGTCGTATCGTTCCGCCTCCTTGTTTGCGCCCTCCTCCACCAGCGACAGGCTGAGGTCGAGCCGAGCAATGGCCGGCTCGAACATTTCTGCCACTGTCATCGCCCTGGCGATGCCCCGGTGGGAGGCTGCCGTCTTGACGATGTCCCAGAAGGCGTTGGCGACTACATCGAACGAGTCGACGGTCTCTTCGTCGCTGTCCGGGTGCTTCTCGAAATACTCACGCAAACTGGGATTCTGCCTCAGTTCGGGGAGGCGGGAACCTGCCCTGAGAGTGTTTTGTGCGACCTTAAAGGACACGAATGCCTCCTCTGTTGATTCGGCAGAGAACCAGTTGTTGATATGGCTGCGCGCCAAAGTTATGGAAACACGCGTCGGCTCGGCCGCCAACGGGCGGTACCAGTCAGCAAGACCGTAGGGCAATATCCCAGGAGGCAACTTCAATGCTCTTCTTGCCCATGTCTGAAGGCAACTCATGACATCGGTGTCCTCTCCACCGAAAGCGTGGCTAGGTGCGTCGAGCACGGTGGTTGTGGGTGACAGGCCAAGCTCGATTTGCCTCAGCGCGTTGTTCTTGTTGCTCAGTAGGCTGTGTATCGACTCAAGCACTTCCGCAGCCTGCGCATCGCTGATCTTGTCCATGTCAATGGCCAGGAAGTGGGAGTTCCAGTTCGCGGCGGAATATGTTGCCAGGTTCTCCGAATAGAGCTTTTCCTCGCTTGATGTCCTCAGGACGGCAATGCTCATCCGGAGTATGATAGCATGCGCATCGGACGGGCTGCATTTCAGCCCTTGCTCGTTCTCGCCCGCTTGCCGGAAGAAGGCTCGCAGCGACCCCTCCTGGAAGCCGAGGATGTTGTCGGCACCATGATCCTCGGTCACTCCATGCTCGTCAGTCTTGGAATCCGACTTGTCCGAGTCGCTGACATCCGAGTCCTGCGCCTTGGTGTCGTCGTCTTGGCTTCTTGAGATGCGGAGTAGGCGCGATGATCGCCCATCCAACCCTCTTCGATGCTGATTGAGTTCTCCTGGGCGACGATGGCGATGATCTTGGAGGCCTCGGCGATCGTCACTTCGTCGTTCGCGTACGCCAGCCAGGTAAAAAGGCTCCGCAGAACCTCCAGCTCGCCAGGCGTGCGGTTCCTTTTGCACTCGTTGATAAGCTGGAACATCTTGAAGGAGATTGTGGACCCGCCCATGCCGGGCTTCCCGGAAAGCCACAGCGACCGCGAACGCTCTTCGGCAACATCCTCGAAAAGAGGCTCTGCTTCGATCCACTGAAACATGCGCGGATTTATCAGCTCGAACTCGTCTAGGCGGGCCCGCATCGCCCCCTCGCCCTGGTTGAGAAGATACGCGCGCAGCTGCTCCAGGTTTGCGGTCTTGGTGGCGAGGCCGGGCTTCAGGCCCCAGCGTTTCTTGCCGCCCTGTATCCTTTCGAGGCTGAGGCGGATCTGGTCGTGCTGCCGCAGTAGTGTCTGCCCCACCATCGCGCTTTTATGGCTGTTGACAAGTAGATCCCTGACCCCGGCGCCTGTTTCCATCGCGGCATTCATGGTGCGCTCGCTTAGCACCAGTGTCTGTTCTGTCATGGTCGTGTTTTTGTCCATGGACCCCTGGAGCTCCCTAACGTGTCCTGACAGCGCCGAGACCCCTTCTTTGGTGGCCTTGGCCTCCTCGTGCGTTTCGATGGCGGTGCGCAGCGTCTGGATGAGCACGGCAGACTCGAGGCGCCGCAGATTCTCTTTGAGGTTATCGAGCGCGTCTTGCAGCTCTTCGTCCGTCCCATCAACAAGCGCCTTGGCCCACTTCATGAAGCGACCCTTGAGGCAGTAGGAGCGCGCAATGCCGGATACGCATAGCATGGACGAGAAGACTTCGACCACGAACTTCTGGAATTCTGGCAGCCGCGGCAGCTTGCCTTCCAGCAGGAACAGACGCTCGAGGAACGAGTTCATCAGGTCGAAGAAGTCCAAAATAACGTTGTAGTCGTCGCTGACATGCTTGCTGGCGTTCAGGATGTAGGTGAAGGCCGTCAGGATGGCTGAAGACGGCGGGAAGGCGCCGCTGGCAGCGTTCGCGACAAGCGCGGCCACGCTCTGGATCACGTCGGCGTTCCGCGCGATGACGGTCCGCAGCTTGTCGGCCTTCCCCTTGTTGTGGCGGAAGCCAACAAAGGCCTGGAGCTGTTGCTGCTGGTCCATCATGATGGAGTTGATGGACTTCTGCGGCTGCATCGCCTTGCGAATGTCCACCTTGGTCCGGTCTGAGTACGAGGTCAGCGCCTTGTCCCACAGCGCTGCCACGTCCGTCTGCTGCCCATCGCCGCCGTTGGCGGACTCCATTGTCGCAGCCCCTCGTGTTCTTGGCCTGGTGGAGTGATGCTTGCGAGAAGGGAATTGCTTGTGGCGCGTTCCCGCGCAGCTTTGTGCTGTCAAGCTGCCATGGTGGAGGAGCTCCCGGCCACGACCGGCCCCGGGCGCGTTCCCAGATTATATGCCAGGTGAGCGGCAAGTCCGGACAAATCATGCCATTCTATTGGGCGGGGGCTTGCGAGCAGAATAAGCGAGTTCTAACCATGCTACCCCCCAATAGCCCACCGAATCGATCTCTAGGAGGCTGCTCTCTCTAGCCCCCAGCTTGAGGCCACCCATGATGGGGCGATGCCACGCTGGCTTATGGGTGGTGGGGCAGCTGAGTGCAGGGGAGGAAAGGCTTCCAGTCCCCAAGGATGACGATTCGCTAAGGCTTGCAGCATTGTAGTGGTGCTGCTCCTCCGCTGGCGGTCGACGCATTGGAGAATTCCGGTTGGAAACCGTAAGGGAAAGGGTGATGATACATTGGGTTGGTCTGGACGAGTGACAAGTTTGGCCCTACCCCCACATGAAGGACAGCCATGTGACAGGTGACCACGTGATTACAAATCATGACAAGCCCCAGGAAGATCCCCCATTTCCAACACATGCACAAAACAGATAGGCTGCCCAAGCTATGGAATCACGCCCTGCAGGGTCCTGCGGCACGGTGGTTTTTCCTAGATAATCATCAAACGCGCTCCTTCCATTCCCTTGATCCCTTTGACGCAATACGCCCCTTAACTCTTGCCGGGTGATGGCCAGTCACTCTTGCTGGTCACATGAGCGATTTGCTGGATGGCTGTACGGACTCAAGCTATTGATAAACATTCCCCCTTCTTACCGCAGCAAAAACGTGGTAATATGGGTGCCACCATCTCTTTTGCTTCTTTTTGGTCGTGAACGAGCCAGACTAGACACTTTTCCCAGCTAATGCTCCCACACAGCCTCTACCTGTTAAATCACACCAGCGCTACAACTACGGCCGGTCACGTGGCGTGTGCACCCGCTCGGCCAACCAATTCCGATCCAAACATTTTGACGAGGGACAATGACATTTCGAGTTCCTTTTAGTGAAACCATTGGCTACATTGGAATGGCCTTTATTGCGGCAGGATCTCCCATGTGATCCGGGCACATCAATTCGGGTCTCTGAGGACAGACGATTGCTGTTGTGTTTTGTGCGCCATCGAGTGACGTTGTCCAAATTTGAAAGCAAACCCACAAGTGCCCCCTTTCCATTGTTGAGCACCGCTCAATATTCTTTTAGACGGGAGGCATCAAGGAATGATTCACCAAGTAATGCTCCTACTCTATTTAGCAACACGTCTCTCTTTTCCTTACATCAGTAACGCTCGGCCTCCCAGTCACTCGAGTTCTTGCCCTGGCTATTTTAACCAAGTAGCCATGGAGCTTTCATGCCTCCGCTGCTTGTCTGCTGCTCGAATTCGTATCTTTCCGCGGTTAAGCATTAGGCCTCGACAGAGTCAAACCTGAACAACGCACAGTTCCCAAAGCCCCTATCTTGCCATGGACCAAGAAAACCTGATGCCGGGATCGTATCCTCGCTCCATCGCCGAAGATGATTTCCCACCCATCACCAAACGTGTCCGCTTCTCGGACCAGACCTTCGACTGGGACAACCCGCCGTCCTTGGTCGACGACGAAAGCATCGCGGCGGAGAACGGCTCGCTATCCGAGCTGTCAGTCGAAGACGGTGCTTCGCGGTCCTCAAATACCGACGAGGAAATTCGGAACCTGATGCGCACCCAGTTGGAGCTGGCCCAGGCGGCCGTGGACAGGGGTGACATACAAGCCTGCCACGAGCACAGGCGCGCCGCCTGGTGGTACTTCCGCACCTTCGAGACGCGAGATGTGGCGGTCGTGGTCTGCCCGATGCCCGGCTGCGACTGGAAGTTCCCGAGCTTCACCGGGCTGTCGAGGCCCCAGCAGCGCCACTTCCTCGCCCGCCATATGCCCCTTACGCCTGCTGACCTCGAGGAGCTGGAGCGGGCACCGCCGTGTATGGTGGGCAAGTATTGGGCCGTTGCCAAGGTCGCCGGTTGGTCCCTATACAACCACGGCGCGGACATTCAGCATATCAAGGCTTTATTCCCGCGCGACATGGAGCCCAAGGACTTGCGTTGGACTCCGTTCCAGGGCGCCGACAGCAAGTCAGGTACATAAGTAGCATCTGTTCCAGCCCGAAGCCTTGGATTGTTCTTAGTACACCGGGGTCCCTTATCTGGGGCCGGGGAATGTCTTCGTAGGAGTTAGCTAGGTAGGTGCCTGAATGACGACAATAAGGAAATAGGGGGATAACGGTATCTTCATTTGGGGATGTTTGTAGGGCGGAAAAGGCTCACCGTGGAAAAAAGATGTTATTTTGTATTTTCCCATTCCCTTTGCTCTTGCATTCCCTTCACAAACGCAGGGCAATAGCCAAATCTTTCCCCTAAGGTCTTTGTGCTCATTGTTTATTTCCGTAGCTCTCATCTTGAGCCCCATCTAATCCTCTGTGGTGTGTACAACTTTCCCTAGTGTTAATTGGGGCTCATCTAGAAATTCCGAAGTATTAGGTATGATCTCAATCATCATGCCTCCCCCATACATATCGCCTCCTGCTTGTGGTGTACTATTTTCTCCAGTCCAGTAGGGTACTCTGACCCTGACTGAAGAGCGCTGTCCAGATATTTCCTCCTCTCTCGTCTCAGACATATGTGGCCCATTGCCTGCTGATGTGATCAATAATAACAAGAATACTAGGTAAAAGGTCGGTAGTCGTAATGCGCAAAAAGTATAAAAAGACAAAAAGACAGGTAGCGAAAAAGCCCCAGTTCTGTTTCTGGAGATTAAATATAGGTCAGGCCGTGTCTCGGCCGCTTTCCGTGAGCGTTCGCAGTGTCTGGTTTGCCTCGTGCCAGCGAGAGGTGCGCAAGCCTGGTTGACTTGACCATGGATGACCGAGCTCTCTCCTTGACGGCTGCCTGGCAGAGGTGCTCAGGCCTCAGTTCTGGGAGACGCAGTACTTGTGCCACATGTCATCCCACGACAGGGCAGAGTCATTCTCGGGAGCCAGCTCGCCAGCCCAGTCGCCGGTAAAGGGACCACCGGGTTCGGGGTCGAGCACGTGTTCCTGCTTGTCGAACTCAGCTACGCGCAGCTCCGTGGCAAGGTCAACCATGTCGCCAGGTGAGAGCTCGCTCATGCGCATCTCGAAGGGGAGGAGGCCCGACCAGCCCTCGTCGCCGAGGTTGTGTCCGACCTGGTACTCCTGCCACTGCTTCTTCTCGCGCGGCGGGAACATCGGCGGCTCGGCAACGTCACCAGAGAACCGATGTCCGTCGATGCGCAGCAGCTCGCGAGCATAGCACAGCCTGAGAGAGGGCAAGTTCTGCGCCTCGAGTGAGTGACTGCAGGTGTCTTGCTGCGGCAGGGAATGCTCGTGCGAGTTCTCTCCCGACTGGATGCCCATCATCTCCATGTCCTGCTCCAAGAGTCGGCGAAGGTACTCCTGCGACACGGCAGGGAACTCTTCGTCGGAGTCATCATCACCGCCCGCCGACATGCTCAGACGGGAGATGCGGCCGTCTTGACCAAAGACCTCGTCGTGGGGGTCAAGGACGAACTCAGAGGACTGGTAGGAATGCTCGCTATTCGTGTCCGAGTGGTGGGTGAGGTCATCCTGAGGCAGAGCAGCAGGAGGAAGATGCGCGATAACGTCTGGGGGTATGGCGTCAGCTATGATGGTCTGGCCAGGGAACGGAGAGTGGGGTGGAGGAAGCTCACCATCGTTCTTAGGGGCACAATCGGCGACGATCATGATCCCCGACATGGACAGTACAGGCGGCGGAGGTGCGGTCGCGTGGGTAATGCCTTGAGGCGACGAGTTCTCCACAACCATGACGGGGCTGATGGACAGGCACTGCCTAGCCCCATGTTGCGCGCCGCGGGAGACTAGCTTGTCTGTCTCTGACGAAGTAGTCGCGGTCGCCGGTGAGGAGGGTGGCGAAGAGCAAGTCGTGGCCGTCTGAGGGGACCGCGGGCTAGCCTGCAGCGATGATCCCGGCGCGTTGGAGCTACCACCCCGCGCGGTAGAGGGCAGGGCAGATGCGGTGGTGTCCTGCGGGGGCTCATCGAAGGAGGTATCCTAGATCTCTCCGATGGCGTGGCGCGGGATGGTCACGCTGATGCTCTGCCGAGGAGATCTGTCGCTAGCGTCGGCTGTGCTCGATCCAGACTGGCAAGTCGACAGCCGCCGGTTGATGTCTGGGTGCGGCAGAACAATCAGGCCCCAGTCTGTGGAGCGGATTGATGCCGTGGCGCGAGAGGCCTTGTTCTTGATCTTAGATGGCAGGGAACTGGTCGCTAGAATCATCTTGATGGAAAGGGCGCCGCAGCGATCCCGAGCGCGCACTCCCAGTGATGGCTTGGAAGGGGCCTTTGCCACGGAGCGTGTGGCGGCATGGTACTCGTTGCCATTGGCCGACCCGTCGCGCGAGGCAGGGTGATTGGCCGAGAGCCGCTTGCGAAGAGGCATCGTGGAGTAGACTTGATGCAAAGTAATGATGGCTTCGCGTAGAGATGTATTCAAAGAAGAGGCAGTATGGGTTTCAGGCTAGGCCGGACAAGCAGATTTATGATGTCGCGATGCTGGCGCGATGGTGTAGATGATGGTTGGGTTGGATGCAGCCGTTGGTGCCCAAATGCCCAAAAGTGACTCTGGTTAGAGGAGGCCAACGTGGACCAATGATAAGGGGGGCTGACTCTGATGCAGGACCAAGACCAAGATTCTTGAGTGAAAGGGATACTGAGAAATGGTGCTTTGGGCGTGAGGCGGCTTCTGGTCAAGGTCAACTCGAGGAGAAGTCTCGCGCAGAGTTGTTGTTGCGGGGAGAGTTTTGTGAGAGGAAATGCAGACAAGGGAGGGAGAATTAGCCTGGGGGCAACGGCACAGTCTGCGTCCACACGTTTCTACTGTTATGAGCGGGGATCTCCTCCTGTTGTAGGGGAGAGTCGCGTTCGCTTCGGGCTACGGGGCGCAGTGGACGCGTCCGGTGTAGAGCAAACAAACACGCGCCATCCACGAGATGGCGGCGAGTGAGGCGCAAGATATCTTCAACGACTGCTCTCGAGAGTCTCGGGCACAAAAGTGGTTCTGTCACCATTTCGATCAAACAACCCCCCCAACCTCAGGTGAAGTACTGGAAGGCGAAGGCCCGCCTGGGTTTTGCTTGGGGTCGACTTCGCAGCCCAGCTACCTCTCTGCCTGAGGACATCAGCCCTCATCCAGCACCACAGACAGCACCACAGAGCCATCTAGGAGTGCAAGAAGCCCTGGAGTGCCAGCTAAGTATGGCTGTGTGTGTCTGGCCTTCTTTCACGGTAAGTCAGGTGTGTATTGTCTCCGGGAGCAAGCTTTTCCCCAGCCAAACAAAGACACCCACTTCCCTAGTACAAAGACAATTAGCCCTGTCCTTGGCTTGAGACTTGACAGACACGAATCTAGGAACAAAGGATACATATTATGCGACTATCAAAGGTGCTTGCGGAAGCAACGTAGCAAGAAAGGAGCGGACGAGTAGTCCCGTGGGGCCAACCTTTAGCGGAGGATTAGTTCAGTGATACCTTTCTCGTTTTAGAAGAACCTTCCCCCCGTCCTCTCGTGGATGTGGTGGATTGACGACAAATTGAGGATTTTGGCTGAATGGTTGCTGACGCCCTCGTCCTCAACCGGAATCTGAACCGGCTCGAACTCGGGCTGACGTGGCTCGTGCGTGTTGTAGAAGCCCTCAAACTCTTGAACTCTAAGCAAGAGTGTCCTTGGAGACAATGTCGTACTCCTCAATCTCGTGCCCCGTGATACTCTTCTGGTTGCAACTATCGCAGTGGAGTTTTTGAAGCACAAAGATACGTTGTTCCCGTTCGTAGTGTGTGCTAAGCCATGTAACTTTTCCAGCTGAGACGTATAAAACTCCCGAACTGCTCACGGCGGCCATGTAAAGCAAAACGTCAAGGTTCGGATTCCTCGCCTGGAAAAGCGACGTCACTACCGCAGCCCGTTAGACGGAACCGTGGCGGACGGCTCCCTGGGCAGCGAAGGCGTTCGGAAGGGGTTGGGAGTGAGAGCGTGTATTGCCCCAAGCTCCAATAAAGACGCCAGTGGACGGTAGGGAAAGGATAGTCGAAAATAAAAGAAAACAAGTGGAAAACAGGGTGTATACAGAGTGAAAGCCACCGAAGCAGGCCTGCAACGGCTGTCGCGATGTGAGTAACTTCAGTGGCTAGCAAGACGTCTATGATGGCCAGCAAGATCTACTCGTAGTCCTCCGCACAGCTGTCCTTCTTCCAGAGGTCGGCAAAGATAGGTCTGAGTCCGGCACAGTGGCCGACTGTGCAAGCTTGTCCTCGTGCTTGTTTTCCTCCACGTGCCCTAATGAGCTCTCGTCTGGTTGTTGCCACTCTCCGACGGCAATATATGCAGCACTGCAGTCAGGCATCTCGACGAGAGAGTACTCCGCCATGCGCCCATAAAATGTGCGCGGGACAAGCTTATCCCAGTCTCCTTCAGCCCCTGCCGGGATCACCCAGTCGACGACCTTGTAACGGGGATAGTGCCGAGGGGCCAGCTTCCACGTGGAATTCGGCTCGGTGGTACCCTTCTCCTCAGACTCGAACCTGTCCATGTCCCTGCGTATGATCAGGTGAATCATCGACACAGTGACGCCGGATGGGTAGCGCTGGACTGGCTCTGGGGTCTTCGTCAACTCCTGGTTGCTCCACTGGTTATCTCCCAGCGCAGCAGCAGTGTTCTGTTCGGCTTCCGCCATCTCGAGCGAGGTGTAAACTTCCCAAGCTTATCGATTCCAAATCGAGCGAGAGTTTCGTCGCGGATGGTGCGGCACTCCTCAGCCTCAAAGATCTCGCGAGAAGTCGTGCTGGTGTCTCTGATCTCCTGGTTGTTGATGGCAGCCGTGATTTTTTGGAGGGGACTCTTCTTCTCCTCATCGTTCAGCCCCTCATCGTTGTTAGGGGCGAGGTAGCTCCCGAGACCTGAGCTGACAATCAGCTGTCTCGGCTCGGGGGCTCGTCGGGTGGCAAGGGTCGGCGTAGAACTCCTCAGTCCCGTTGTCACTGACTCCGTCGCGATAGGAAGAGGAGCGTGTCTTTTCGAAGGCATCGCTCTCGACAACGATGATGCATCCGCAATCGCAGTCTTCGTAGTGCGGCTCTCTGTTTGGCTTGTGCTTGGGGATGCACGTCGCCAGGAATTTGGCCCGCAGCCCAGATCAGCAGGTGGTATATCTACCAGGAAAATGATTGGGCTGAGCGTCAGCTGCAAGATAGGTGAGGCTGCCCCGGCGGCGGCGGACCCAGGCCTGAGGTTCATCCAAGTCGAAATTGGAGATATCGACAGAACTTTTCTCTTGGTGATGGAGAGATCGACGACGCCGGTCTCCTGAACGTTGGCAACGTTCCTCTCGGTCTTGAAAGTGGAACCGTAGCTGTGACATTGCTTAGATGCGTTGAAAAAGAGGCCCTTTCGGTGCACACCCCTAAATCTCTATCCGCACCCAGTGGGTCCCCGATATCGGCCGCCATGCAGCTTTCTGTGGCGCGCCCACACAAATGCTCTGGGTGCACCTCCAGGGCGCATTTCCAGCGTGCACCAGCCTCTCTAGGCGCACTTCCAGGGCGCACCTCCAACGTGCACTTCGTGCTCTGGGCGCACCTCTCTAGGCGCACCTCCAGGGCGCACCTTTTTGCATGCCTCTTTGCGTGCACCTTTTTGCGTGCACCTCCTTACGTAAATTTCCTTGCGTGCATTTCCTTGCGTGCACCTCCTTGCGCGCATCTCCAGGACGCACCTCCATTGAAAGCGGCCAATCAAAGAAATTCAGTGGCTGAATGCTTGAGCTGGGTGGCTTTGCTGCATATGCGCGACCAATGGTATCAAGTTTTAATTGCGGGCCAAATTTAATAAGCAGCGAAGCCGGCGTGCACAGGCGGTGCACGGGCCAAACTGGGTGCAAATAGAGAAATAGGGGTGTGCACCGAAAGGGCCTCTTGAAAAAGGCGATGCGTGTGCCAATCTCCGTACGCATGAGCCATCGATAGCTAAGCTTCGAAAGCTGCGCGGTCGGTGGCTTGACGGGGGATCCTAGACCACACTCACAGCCCTTCCCGCGAGTCTCGACACGGTCCCGGACACCGGTACAAGTAGCAGCACTAGGGGCTGTTAGCGTTTGGAGTGACTTGGGAAGGGAGAATCTAGAGGAGACTAACGGGATCGGATGCTCTACTGTGTTGGCAACGTTCCAGTTGGCGAGCTTCCCTGCCCAGCCGGCCTGGCCTCGGTTCGTCTTTCTGGTAGAGCCGATGTTTCGCCGCACTGGTCGGCAGTCTTCGGATGTCCAAGGTGAGACAGGCTCGGCAACGTGCGTAGGGCGGTGACATGTCGGTTGCACATAGGTGCGCTTATTGTTCAAGATAATGCTTGCGACCACAGCTTGCGCTGTCGTCGAGAACAGGTGGGAGAGGCGCATCTCGGCTTGACCTATCAGGAAATACATAAATCAGTACAGGGAGCCGGCAGACTGGCATGCAAGGGCCACGTACATTCTGTCTGATCCCTTTCGGCATGATTAGACGAGATGGTGACGCGTCTGGTTTAGTCAGACGGGGGCGAAGGCGAACGGAGACGGAGACAGCTGCTAGCTGGGTAATCGATTGACCTCGCGGAGTCGCTAAAAGAATTTCGCAAAACGTAGGCTCCGCGGGTAGACTGCAGGAGATGATGACACAAGAAGAAGTTCGATGGAAAGGCGTTTCTCCCGAGGCGGTCGATCAAGATCCTTGCGATCAGGATCCTTGACCAAGAAGAAGAGAGTCTCTATGGGAAGCGAATTTGGAACAGGAATCGAGGTTAAAATTCCAGACTACGCCCGCCGGAGGCATTCCGTGCTGCCAGTCTCGGAGCATCATACAACCGTAGCTCTACACTTGATAATTGTAAATTAGATACGCGGCATTCGTCTAAACTCGCGAAGCAGACGTCCCTTAAATTCTTCTAATTACATGACAACGTGTCCAGAAATCCGGTTCCTGTGCAGATGCCAGGAACAGCTGAGCTCCGCAGGCTTTGCTTAGTGTGCGATGGCGGCATTGGGGAAGGAAACCAAGCATTCCCGACTCTGGATATGGGTCGCTGGGATGCACTATGCTATCAAGCTCCCAGCCAACGTCGCGCGATGTGATGATCGAGCCGGAGCAGCCGCCGCAGCTCATCTTGACTTGGTGCTCCTTCCTAGTGTGCGTCTGGCCCATCTTCGCCGATCCAGACTCTCCGAGACGTCGTTCAGTCGGCAGTGTTGCGGGAGGAAAGACATATAACTATATATATATATATATATATACATGTACCCTTCATGGACCGACGAGACGGTTGGGAGTTTGATATGGATGTTTATGTAGAAATGGATTTGCGGAGCTACTTTGTATCAGTTCCGCAGTGCTGGGGTGAATGAGGGTTTATATGCTACCACAAGGGAGGATTACAGATGACTCCCGATACACAGAATTGCGTGCAACGTCTTGGTGGTGTATGCTTTAAAAATGCAGAGGAGGCTTTCCCCTCGGTGAGGTCAGGTTCGAAGCTGGGCACTCATGTGGAATCAGCTTGAAAGACGCAAACGGGAAATCTCAATGACAGAGTATACCACACCAAGACAGACAAACACGAAGACATATAATTTATTAAAGAGGACAGTGACACGAACTGACGTATATAAGCTAAGAGATGTGAGAATAGAGAAGAGAAGCAAACTCCTAACCATGTATCCATCCCATAACTACAGTCAGTTTGACTCCATTCTTGTTTTTTCGACATCCGTTGGTCACAAACGCACCGTGCAGGCAGGTGTGATTCTGCGACTGCTCCGCGCACCGACTCGACCGGTACGGCCTCGTTCAGGAACGTTTTGTAGAAGTCCCGCTTCAGAGCCGGCGGCATCAACACGCCGCGACCGCGGCCGTCCTTTCCCGGGCAGAGCCTCTTGCCGAACACCTGGAGCACGTCGCTGATGGGATAATCGACCCAGCGGTGTCCCACCTTTCGGAATACTGCATGCCCATCACGATCACCAGGTGCACAATGCTATCGGGCTCCTAGCAAACCTCGCGAGATGCGATAAGCACTTGGATCGCCCCCTTGTCGTACAGATGCTTAACGATACGCCGGTCTATCTGGCTGAGGGCCTGATGGTCGGCGCCCACCAGTTTACCCGCCCGTAAGCAAGCTTCTTAACCGCCACGACGACGATTGCCTCCAGACGAAGAATCCGAGCGGCGTGACGCGCGCTGTCACAGACAACGGCCTTCTGATGCTACTTCCTTGGCCCCAAACAAGAATATTTTCCGAAATCTGTTCGCTCGGTTCGCTCGCTTGCGTCGCTAGAAGCTCGTTTATCGGCGCGGAGGCGGCTGGAAGCCAGGCTGGCTTGGCCACGTCCAAAACCGGGGGCACCGGTAGGAGCTGGAATCCCGGAGGGAAACTGGCAGTAGAAGGGAAGCCGGGTGCTGAACCGGTGTCAGTTTAATCAACACCATTCTCTGGAATTGCGTCAGTTGTCGGCGGCGGCGGAAGTGATTCGCGTATTGTGGTTTCGACACGCGCGGGGTTAAATCCTTCCCTGTTGACGTAGACTCGCCAAAAGACCGGCGAAACCCTGTGGACCAGAGCCCCCGCGAGCGCCTTGTTGAGCCGGAGCTCCAGCGCTAACGAGTCGATTAGGTCTGACGACTTGATCGGGCTAGCCGAACGAGGTCGGGGCCGAGGAGGCACTGCTCCATCCTTCGAGATGGGGACAGCAAGCTTCACAGTCTGAGGCTGGTGAGAGGAAGGTAGCTCCTCCTGGAGACCCGGAAGGGCTGGCCAGCCTCAGGTCTCCTGACGTCTTCGCGACGGCCGTAACAGACTTGCTCTCGCTACTTTCGCATCCACAATCGCTTGCGCGAGGTGAACACTACGCCACCTGAAGATGGTGACGTGCGTATGTCCGGCAACGCACACCTGAAAATGGTGATGACGTGTAGCCGGCGCCGCCCACGTGAAGATGGTGACGTGCGCATCACCGAAAGCCCGGTAAGCTTATCAGCGAGCTAGTAGTCAAGTTTCGACCACTACTCCTCCTCACCGCTGCCGTACTTAGACCACAGGTCGTCAAACGAAAGCCTGGAGTCGGCCTGGGGGTCGGGATGGGAGGGAGGACCGGTAGACAGTGCGTCTGTCTCCACGGCGCCATCCTCGGCGCGGAGGAGCTTAACTCGCTCGCGGAACGATTTAAGCGGCTTCCGATGGCGTGCCAGGCTCTCCTTGAGCTTGCTGGAGCAGACTGGCCGTGTGGTGTTGGCGTTGTGGGCCTCCCCACCGATCACCCCAGTGCTGCTGTCCCGACCTTCTGCGGCCAGATCCTCGGCGGAGTAGGTTTGCATTCGCTGCTGGAACGGCCTAAACGGCTTGCCGAACTGGCCCAGGCCTGGGCGGAACTTGACCGAGTGGTCGACAGACCTGTTGGCGCACAGCCAAGTCGGGTACGGCTCCATGGTGAGCGAGCCAGGCGACGAGTAGAAGCGGTTGTCGCCCCAGTACTTCCGACTTTCAAGCTCCATCAGGCCCTGGATTGGCGCCGGGTAATGGCCCCACCAGTGCTGCCACTCTTTTGGCACACCCTTCTGCCAGGGCTCGGGGATGCGCCCGGTCTTGCCTCGCGAGAGCCGCCTCTCCTTCTGGCGCGGAGTCTCGAGCTGTCGTCCGTCGATGCGTGGTCTTGCGATATATGTCGATTTGGACGCAAGCCGCACAGGCAGGGTGCCGACGTCGAGATTGCACAGTAATTTGTCTCTGGCTAGGCCGAGAAACAGCTGAGGCTCGTCGAATTGCAGGGTCTTCATATTTGGAGGACAGAACCGATGCGCGAGGGGGCCGTCGTCGTCGTCGTCTTCGTCGACTTCAGTTTCCCAGTCGCCGCCGTCGTTGTGGGGACCAGAGTCTCCGAGGCTGCTGCTCTTGTTTGCGATGGACAGCTCGTCCTTCAAGTTGGATCCGCGATGATCACCGTCGAGGTTGTGCACTTTCTGAACGCTGAGGGCGCTGACGGCAAGTAGTAGAGCGGGAGGCGCTTGCTGGCCTTGCTCTCTCCACTGGTAGTCGAGGGCGGCGGCGGCTGACTGCACCTCGGAGAAGGGAAGTCGCTGTTGGGTCATTGTGGTCTCGGTAGCAGGGTCATAGAGGCCTTTGGGAGCAATGTAGTAGTGGCGCTTCCTCAGTTCTCGGACCTCTTTGCGAGCTTGTTCCTCAAAGTCGAACTCTCCTTGCCAGTTTGGAGGGTTGTAGGGCTCGTCCGTGTGTGGCGTAGGGTGGACGATGTCCTTGATTGCTGTCGTGACCTTCTTCTTGATGCTCGAGCACTGCCTTTTGACGCGTATCGAGAGGGTAGGGCGTACAAGATGGTCGGGAATTTCCATCCTGAGTGACAAGGCGTCGAGGCGAACGGTCTCTTCAGCAGTGGTAATAGGACCGAGGGCCTATGCATCTCCGGAAGCAGAGGTGATGGAGACAGCACGGAAGCCATCGCTGGATTTAAGTTCGTGGCGGGTGGTGGGGAGAACCAAGAAAGACAAAGAGCTCAGCCAGGAAAGAAAGGACAAAGGGTTTGTGTGGAGCAAGCCATAAAGTGTCTTGAACGGGCAATCCTAGGCGCGACCATTGTGCTTGTTCTTTAAGTTCGTCGAGGTGGACGGCCAGGCCCGGATAGGCGGTCAACGGGTGCATCATAGGGCATCTTCGATGAACCCGTCCTCCCCTTGGGGCCGTGTGCTGACGCGCTGTTCATCTTGGGGAACATAGGGGCACGGCGTCGTCGACGGAGGAGGTGACGGGGTGCAAAGCAAAGGCCTGGACAAAGAGCAGAAACTTTGGAGCAGGAAGAGCGAGGAAAAAAAGGAAGAAGAGGGGGGGAAAAGCTCAAGTGCTGACAGCCCACGGCAGAGCAGGCGTGGCTGCCCGTTACTGCAAGAACCTTCGAACGGCATGAACCAATGGAAATTGTGGGACCCGGGATTCTCCGTGGTCCGCATTTCAGGCATCCGACTCGGAACGTTGAGAATTTCCGGTGCCTGGTCTCCTTACGGAACCGCCGGTCTCAGAGAAGAAGCCAGGACCTGGCCTTTGTAGGAATGTGACGTTTAGTTCTTTGGCAACCCCCTGAACTCCTTTCAAATCCATAAATTCCCACTGTCGATTTTTCTCTGTCCCTCCCTGCTTGTTTCCGGCGACGTGTTCCTCCCACGGACCGCCTCGCAGCCCGTACAACAACAGTGACAGAATGCCCCCCTTCCAGATGGGCAGGCTCCGATCCGTATAGGTTCGAGCAATCATGCAGAGTAGCGACGCTGTGATGGCGAGTGCCAGCCCTCCTAGCGGTGTCAACCAGCGCCAGTTGACAGACGTGCAGACCATCGATTCAAAGACTTCGCCGCGCGCATAACCAGCTGGCTCGGGTATCTTCCCCACGCCTGTTGGAAGCAGATCGCGTTCGACGTTGGGACCTAGTCCCGTTGAACGGAAGTAATTTGTGACAGTGACCGTGAAGTTGTTGATGGGGCCGGAAAGGCTGGCGAAAGTTGCCTGCCCTTCGAAATACAGGGGATAGAGCCACCAGGACTCGTCACCACAGTTCAAATACCCGCCGTATTGGTTTCCCGAGGAGCAATTGCCTTTAAAAATGGTTCTTTGTATAAAGCTCCGCATCGTATACATGTATCCGCCATCCAGGCGATAGACGCAGCCGGCCGGTGCCTGGACAATCTTCACCTCTCGTACGACACCGTTGGAAGCGGAGTCGACGGGCACGGAAATGTTGTAAAGCGACTGGTCGGGAGTTCTTGGCACAGTTGACAGGTTGGTGGCTGTGTAGACCTGACCGTCGGGCATGCGGCAGGGGTCTCGAAAGGCCATGTACGTGGAATCAAGCTCTTCTTCATAACGGCTGCCATCTTCTTCCTTGACGAGAAGCACGGGCACGGTGGAGAACAGCTTTTCGTTGAATACGCCCTCCTTCACAGAAGCAAAGTAGTTTTGAAGGCAAGGGTAGATCGGACACGACGCTCCCGCATATCTGAACTGGATGGTGCTGGTTTTCGAAGCATTGGTTGTGTTTGGGAGAGCGGGTCACGTCACGTTCGTGCCGCCGCAAGACAATTTATGCGCAGATGGTGATTGGGTGAAAGCGAGAATGTTGACCTCGAGCGATGTGTTGACTGCGCTGCCAAGGACGGGGTGCCATTTCTGCCTGGAAAAGGTGCGATCGAAGCTGCTTGACGCAACGGACATGCGCAACTCAGCGGGCCGAGTTTGCAGCGACGGGATTCCGGGGAGATTGACTGCGCTCTGGAACGATTCGCTACAAGGCCGATCAACATCCACTGATTAAGCCAGCAACTCCCATGGGCTGTTCATCAAGGGGTACATCTCAGTGGACCCAGAGACAAAGTGAGCAACCGACACGGTCGCTTTGCTGTCTGGTCGCCATTGAAGGCGTGGGATGGTTTCAATGGGCTGCTGCGTGAGAGGGCCACGGCGAAGCTCGAAGCGACGATGAGGGCCCAGGAAAGGCCGAAGGCGCTAGCGATAGGGCGGGTTCCCCCGCGGAATATGACGCCTAGAAGCTTGATGGAGCCGGACAGACCGCTGCCGCCACGCAGAACTTTTGTAGGTCGTGTAGTGCTCGCCCGACAGGTGCTGACGATGGGGCACTTTTGGGGAAGCGAACCGGTACCAGCGAGCCTGGCCGATGACTCCAGCAGCGATGAAAACAAGGGCGGCGCGAAATATGGTGGAGAGCAGTACGACGAGGGTATTGACCCTGATGCTGTTGGCCATCTGTCAACGGCGCATATCAGCTGGTACTGCCCTGGCAAGCAGGAGGTTTTTCGTCCGTTATGCGTCACTCACTCTGGCACTGAGCATCATTGAAGTTGATTAGGATGACGAGAATTGCGGCACTGGAACCTATAAAGACTATGAGGTCCAGCAGTTCCAAAACCCAGAAGCACTGGACGTGATGAGACCTTGACCCGGTGGCAGTCATTTTTGGATGTCAATATTCCCCGGGGAGAAGTAGGTGACAGAGTGGATTCAGGCGGTATCGAGGGACTGGCAAGCCTGTCGCCCAGCAGGGCATCGACAGGTGTAAATGTCATATCAGCTTGTCCGGTCCATTCCTGCGGTGTCAAGTCCGAATCAGGCCCCGTGTCGACCCTTTCATAACACGCATGCTCAGAGACTGGGGCGACCCCTGCGGATCATCGCCCTCTGACTGGGGCACCTGCATGAGGTGTGATGCCGAGTTATGACGGTCATTGTCGTCCGGCTCATAGTTAGAACAAGTGGAATTCTTGCTGGAAGGGACGGCTGGAGGTCTATCGACATTGCAATGATTGTTCGTGTTGTGTGCAAACTTCATTCCGGCGAGGGTCGAGAGGTCGATGGGCGGAGTCAACAGAAGGAAAGAGACGCAAAATGGAACAGTTTTTTAAGAGAGAGAAGCAAAGGGAGGTCTGGGAGGGATGCAAACACAGCATGAAGAGGGAAGTGTTAATTAATATACGGCCGGTCCGTATTCTTCAACCACACTACCGGCTTTTACGAATTATTGTCATTGGACCTAAAGAATAGGCGACGAACGGACGCCTTCAAGATTCCTTCATAATTAATTACGGACAGACCACATCCAACCGGCGCTGGTGCCGTTCATTCTTGACTGTAGCACAATATGCAACGCGTGTCGTCGCCAGGCTGACCTCCCGCCTATAGCTGTGCCGCAACGAAGACTTCCGGCCACGGCGGCCTGGCAGGTGATGTCATAGCCTAACGTCAGCTGCTACCGGCCACATGCCTGATTAGAAGGAACCGAAAGCACGTACGAAAGGGCGGAATGTGGTCGGAAGACGTAGAAAAATCGACAACGGTGAATATCGGGTACGGGTCCAGGTGAGCGATGGGCTGCACTCCTCCGGTTCACACCCAAGAAACAGGTTGTGATACCTGCGGCCATGTCAGTCCAAGAAAATTATCTAGCGATTCTAGAAAAAAGGTAGCATAATTTCCGGTATTACGACCGGCGTACCAGCGAAAATGTGGGCATTTTCTGAAAATCCAATGAGGTACCTATAAGCGTAGCTCCCGGCTGTGCAAATGCCCAGACTGAGGCCGGCAACGGCTACACCAAGCCTCCATGTGATAATTTTACCGTTCACGGGCAGCGCTCTGACTTGAGGTAGAAGGGATGCTGTTTACTGGATGATTGGAATAGGGGATCAAGGAGGTGTGGAGCGGGCATTGATCAGCTCTAACCCTTGAAGAATCGAACGTGCATGAAATGGTGAACCATCATTGGTCTAGATCGCCCAGCGTGGCACAGCACGTAGCTTAACCCACAACTCCATATCTCGGCTGCAAACAATTGCCCCACACCCTCCGACCAAGCCGCACACTGCACAGCCCACGCCGCCGACCGGTATGCACCAAGTTGGGTGTGCCAGCACCGGCGAGACGGATGTACCTGCATTCGCAGTCGAGCAAAGCCGGCGAGGCCAAGGCTCGCAGGGCCGGCATCTAGACGCCGAGGAGCTGGACCCCCACGGAAATTACTACGCTTCTCTTAGGCGCCCAGGAAGAAGGCCTCACGGATGGGTGGCCTTGCTTGGGAACATCAAGATGAAGACCAAAAATAGAGTCGAGATCGAGAACCTCCGGCGAGCAGTGAGTCTGTCCTTGAACATCAACAGTAATCTGGGTATGAAGCCATGGCAGGCTCGACGGAAGATAAAAGGACGACCGCCGATGTGTCTTTTTTCTGGAATTGTGTCTCCATATCCATCAGCTTCATCACCTCATCAGCAACACGTCTCAAACATCTCCCTCGCCTTGCCATTTACGTCGGCATCTTTCAGCAACACCAACTTTCCAGCCTAACCATAACCACACCGTCCCAACATCATTCACGATGCGTTTCGACTTCAAGGCCATCGGCATCACCGCCCTCCTCTTCGGCGCCCCTGCGCTGGCCTGGCCCACCCCGCAGCCCGAACCGGAGGCCGTGGAGCCTAGGGGCAACGTCCCCAGCACCATCATTGGTGGCGTCGGCTTCATCTGTGCCACTTGGAAGATCCAGTATGATTACAGGAACAACATCAATAAGGATGCGGTAAGTCGACACATGCCCTTCTCCACGCCTTCCCCAGAACCCCCTCCGTTTTGGATTCGTGCTCATTGTTTACTAACTCGTCCGACTCTCGCTCTCTAGGCTGCCGATATCCACCGTGCCTTCGGCCTCGAGGCCGCTAGGCTCAAGGAGACGGCCAAGAAGTACAAGGAGGCCGCCAAGGACAAGGCCCCCAAGGTGATCACCATGATGGAGGGCTACGAGTCGCAGATCAGCGCCCTGGAGCGCACGTACGCCAGCGACATCGTCAAGGCCGCCGGCGACAACAAGAAGCAGAGGGCCGTCGCGCTCAAGAACTTCCAGGCCCTCGAAAAGATCGGCAAGGACGTGGAGAAGGGCTGCAGCGCCATCCAGAAGAGCACGCCCCTCCCGCCTCCCCCCGCCGCCGGCCAGAGCAACAGGAAGCGCCCCGGCAAGCGGAGCCTGCAGCGCCGCGTTGCGCGGGCTCAGCAGTTCACTGCCTAAGCTGAAGGGCAGGGAAACGAGCAAACGATAGCTGGCGAGGGGGTGAGGGGCAATGCGGATATCTCAATGGTGGGGCTGGGGCATAGTAGAAACGTTATCGGCTGGGCGAGCGGGCGCTGGAGTTTTCGGATCGTTGGGCGTCTGGCTTGTCTGGATGGGATCATAGCGCTAGCATCTTCTCGTTTGGAGTTTGGAGTTTAGCTACTTCTTCCGAAATGCATTCATCAAATTTTCTCTACAGCCTCAAATTGATGCGCCTCTGGATCTTGTGGCTGGGGTACAACGTATCCGTTGAGACGCGAGACAGAAATGTGTCGCCGGTCCCTTGGAAGCCCAGGATCTCCACGCTCACGTCAGTCGATGCGCTCGGCGAGGTCGGCGAGCTGGACCCACCACCTCTCGCTTTTGGCTATGGCGTCAGTACGAAGAAACGCCGCAGGGCGGGGAGAGTCTATCTGTCGCGTGTGCCCTGTGTGAGCGGCATCTCGCGAGACTGAGGCTACCTATCCGGTACAAGACAGATGGTCACCGTCGGATCTCGGGACGCCTACTTGTAGAGCTCGCGGAGCCGGTCGGGCGAGGCTTTCTGCGGGCGTCCAGACGGAAAAGGCACTAGCCCGACTAGGGCCTCCAGCCAAGCATCGCCTTCCTTATTGGCATTCCTCACCACCAATTCGAACGCCACGAGCGCAACTTTTCCATACGAATGGCTTGAATGCAGTAAGGCAACTGAGGTGGGTGTGCCGTAGGAAGGAGGGGATCGTTCAGCTGTGTCTCTCGTTTGGGCGACCACTGGCGGCCACAAGGCCTCAAGTCGCGAGAGAGGAGTACCCTCGGCCGTCCATCTCTCGCATGGAAAATTGATCCGTGAATCTCCCGGCTTCGCCATTCCACCTGTATCGCATCGTCGAGGCTGCGCGCGCGCTAACATGGACCCGCTCACCATCGCAACGTCCGTCATCATAATCGTCGAGGCGGCCAGCGCCCTTGGGAAGGGCATCAAACGGCTGCGATCGCTGGCACAATCCGATGTCGAGTTCTGTGACCTTGTCAATGAACTCGAGCTCCTCCACATCTACATTGGCGCGCCCAAAAGTAGACGCACCCACGCTTTCGTTGCGGGGCTCGAAAGATTCCATGCTAGACTTTGCGAGACCTGAAGACAACTCGACGAACTGGTGATGGATTTGCTTGCTGCTACTCGGCCAACGAAGAAGGACAAAGGCAAAGTCCCGATTTTGCGGTGGCAGGTGCAGAAGAATAGGGCCGCGGCGCTGAGGGAGCGTTGTCGGCGTTGGCGCGGTGGCATCTCATCCTTTTTGGGCACCTTGGAACCCTCCTTGAATGCGTCAATGCTACCGCATATTATCATTTCTTCAAAGCGCTACTTTCTTTGGCGCTTCTTCACCCTTTTGCGAGTCTCCATTCTTCTGCTGACAGGGCAAACACCATGCAGTGCGAACCACGCGCAGGTGATGCTGGAGATCGAGGCACTTGCTGTCCACGCCACCCGGAAAGCCAATGAAGGCTCAGAGCAAGCAATGCAGAAAATATCTGGGCAGGTAGACAGCCTCCAGGCAACTGTCCTTTCGCTCACGAACAGGGCGACAGCGAGCCACTCCTCGCGGCAGCTACGTGCTGGCTAAGGACGTGTAGGGCGCGGACAGCCCGATGTTGTGTTGGCGGGAAAAGATCCGTACGATTTCAGCTGCAGCTCCCGCCATGGCTTATCGGACGCGCCGTACAGACCGCCGCTTCTTGGGATCCCTCGGGTGCCGGCGCTACAATCATGATCAGGGTGCCTAGGGCTGTCAAATTTCGAAGGGAACACGCCTTGCGTGCGATGGGGGCTGGTGATACGGACTGGATACGCCGGAATCCAGCAAACCGAAAAATACTCCCCACAGATGTGAATGAGACAGATGGCGGACCTGTGTTCTGGGTAGGCCTTTGCTATCATCCTCTCCTACACCCTCTTCTGAACTTCCTTATTCTGTGCTTTGCTAGGTGTTCGACATCACGAAGTCTCATTGCTGACAAGATACAAACTGTTAGGCATGCGTGCGGGGTCGTCCGGACTTGAAGACATCAGAGCTTGAAGCTCTAACCGAAAGCCATGTGTTCAGTGTGTTGAACCCACACGGGCTGTAAGCCATCACCGAGTCACCTTCTATACGGGAGGAGCCTTGTAATACGGCAGAGCAACTTCGATACCCGTACTGGTTAATAGCATACTTGCTCCGCACCCAGGTCGACCGCAGACTATGCACAGACGAGGCTTTGGAGTTACAAGGATCTAGGCAGTCTGAACCCAAGGCTTGCCTCCAACCTGAACCACATCGTCGAGGCGGCTTCGGAGGCGGTAACCGCCTCGCTGTCCCAAATACGCGATTTGATCCTGGGGCTCGGCGATATCTCCCTCCAACAAGCCCTTGAACTAAACATGGACCCCAAAAGCGCAGACGCCGTGGACAGCTACGGGTACTCGCCGCTTGACTGGGCGGCGATCCGGAACGACGTTTGCTGCCACCCAAGCTCTGCTGCAGCACGGCGCGGACAAAAGCGTGCGGGACACGCTCAGAGGGCGAACCGCGCTGCACCTGGCGTGCAGAAACAATAATGTGGGCGTTGCTGAAGTGTTGCTTCGGGTAGGCGCCGACATCGACGCCAGGGATGGGGAAACCGTCCTGGGTCTCACGGCGAGATTCGGGCCTGGGAGTCAGATCGCCCTCTTTAGGCGGGAGGACCTGGATCTGAAGCTGGACCCGGATGCCCTGGATACATCGGGCAGGTCGCCGCTCGACCGTCTTCAGCAAAGAATGAACTACTCGAAATTTTGGCCTGATCACCCTGGAATCCCTCAATTGGCCCAGGCGGATGTTTTTGGCTTCAGCGGGACCCTTGAACGAAGGTTCAAGCGACCGAGAAATTGTTCCGCAGTGATGGATCACGTATGGCCTTGTGGAAATGGCTTGGGAAGCAATTTCTTCGCATGCAATGTCGGCAAGATTTTGAGGAGCAAGGGTGGGACGAGGGGGCCGATTGGTATTAGACCAAGGGCCATTGTTGCTGGGAGGACGATGTTCGGGACCGATAACCTTGGGGTGTGGATCGTACCACCGTATGATCTATCCTAGGTTTCGACAGCTTGTTTGGAGAAGATGAGGCCAGTAGCGGGGATGCTCTGGATGCCGACTCGGATGAGGACGGGGCGGACGACTTCTTCGAGGCCGAGGATGGCTAAGTCGTTCGCAAGATTGTGATGTGCCAGAGGCCCCAAAACTTCTCCATTATTTTATCTCCATCCTCGCCAGATCGCTTCCTCAAATCTTATGGATATTTTTCCAGCACGCAGCAGCATTCATCCCTTCACCAGACCCTGCCTTTCGTCTGCGTTCCCTTCACAGCCTCGAGCTCCCTGACATTAATGTTCTTCCACAGCAGCAGCGAGCCAACGACGAGGGGCACAAAAGCACATCCAGCAATGACCATGAGGTGCTGGACGTGGCCGTAGGCGGCAATGATTGCGTCGCGCACGGCGCCGCCCTGCCCCATCTGGTTGACCATGTCGCCAAAGATCAGCGCCGCGTCGGCCTTTGCCTCGTCCGGCAGCAGCTCGGCCAGCTTGTAGGGCAGCACGTTGTTCCACAGCCCCCCAGCAATAGCCTGGCCGATGGCGGAGCCGATGCCGCCAAACAGGCCGTGCAGCGCCAGCCCGACGGCGATCTCGTTGTGGCCCACCGACGCCATGACGGCCAGCTGCCCGCACAGCGCGAGCAGGCCGCTGCCGACGCCGTTGAAGACCTGCAGCATCACGAGCACGCCGATCGGGGACTCGGGGTTACGGAACCGCGCCAGCAGGCCCGTGCCCAGGAACAGGAACGGCACGCCGACGAAGGCGGTCCACTTGACGTTGCCAGTCCAGCGGATGCCGACGCCGATGAAGACGCCGAGCGCGGCGCTGGTCAGCGAGAAGGCGTTGAGGACGTAGCCGGCGCTCGTGATGTCCTGGAAGTGCGCGACCTGCAGGTACGAGAAGTAGTACGTGTCCCAGCAGAAGACGGAGACGAACATGAAGCCGTACACCATGCAGCTGCCGAGCACCGTGCGGCTGCGCAGGTACTTCCACGGGAAGAAGGGCACCGGCGTCCACCAGTACTCCCACGCCACGAAGGCGGCCAGGATGACGGGCCCCATGACGAGCATGGCGATCAGGCTGCCGTTCTCCCAGCCGCCCGGCACGTACGTCGTCAGCGAGAAGGGCAGGAGGAGCAGCGACCAGCCGACCGTGATGAGCACCAGGCCGACGACGTCGAACTGCACCCAGTAGTAGCGGCAAGCCTCGGCCCACGAGCGGCCGGACGGCTCGGCGGGCAGGATCCCCGCGGCCTTGGCCTTGCGCTCGTTGAAGATGAAGACAAGGGCGACAGGGACGGTGACGCCGACGAGGATGATGCTGAAGGCGCCAAAGGCCCAGCGGAAGGTGGACTCGTGGATGAAGCGGTCGGCGATGACGGGGCCCGCGACGTAGCTGATGATCATGGGCGACGTGTTGAAGCCCAGCACGATCATGCGGTTCTTGAGCGTCGTCATGTCGGCGAGCGTCACGTTGATGATGAAGAGCAGGCCCATGTGGCCAACCCAATAAAGCGTCTGCGCAGCCGCGTACGTCTGGACGTCCTGGCACACGGCCTTCATGACCAGGCCAACGACACTCAGGAAGACCATGACGATCAGGCCCTCGAGCCGGCCCCAGACGTTGATCAGCTTGGCCACCGTCAGCGGGGCGACGCCGCCCAGGATGGTCGAGACGATGCTGGTGGTGCCCAGGAGGCCGTGGCGGCCGAATGACGAGGTCACGTAGGGCGAAAGCGCGCCTTGGACGTTGCCGGTGAGGCTGTCGACGAAGGAAACGACGTAGAGCCTACGGTGCGTCGGTTGCTCGGGTCAGTCTTGTCGAAGCTGGTCATCTGGATAGGGGAAAGCAGGCAGACTGGACTTACATGGCAAACATGCTCCACATGGTCTTGCTTGTCCACACCGAAGTCACGGCCTGGACCCTGGCCACGCCATCCTGCTTGAACTCGGAGCTGCCGTCCGAGTCGGGCTTTTGGTTGATGTCGTCGTCGACTGCCGCATTTTGCGTGCTGCCCACCGGCGCCTGCTTCTCGATGTCGGCGCTGGGAGTGTTGGCGCTCTTCTCGGGGCTGCTGTTGATGACTTCCTGGAGGCCCGCGTTGGCGTTGGCGACGGGCATGCCCGACGCCGCAGGGGCGGGGGCGCCGCTGGCCGGAGTGATGTCCTTCTCGGCCATTGGTTCTGGCTAGAGCTGCGACTACTCTTGTCCGACAGAGCAATGGCTTTCTCCAGGTGCAGATGCCTGACAGGCGCGATGGCAGATCAAGTACGTGAGTTCAGGGGGAAAGCGTACGAACTGAGGAGCAAGGAAGAAAAATCGCGTGGGGGTCTGACAGCTATATAGGAGCGAGAACGGGTGGCATGCATGCCATCTGGGAACATGGCAGGCGGGTCAGGCAGGGGGCCTTCTGCATGGCTCGTCTGTTTCCTCCATCAAGCAGCGGAGATCGGCGGTGCCTCGCAGCGTTGGATATTGACCCGGGTGGGGCTGCCGAGGGCCAACGGTGGATGCCGGCCTTTGGGCCAGACCTTTCCACGAGCAGGATTCCCGAAGAGAAGCGAGGGCAGCTCGACAGGTAGCAACCGTCCTGTTCATCATCCTACCGACCCGCCCACGGCTCGTTACACAAGGCCAGGGCCTGTTCTCCGGGAGGGGCAGGATGAAAATTCTTTCCGGCGGCTATGGCCCTTGCTGACAGCTGTGATTTGGCGCAGGAGCCGACGGCGCCCTCTCCGCCATCCTGTTCCCGGCGTGCTCTGTGTTGCTTCGGTCAGCTGGAAGCGGAGTTCGTTTGGGGCACAAGAAATCACGAATGCGCCATCGGCCCAAGCCATTGGCCAGGACGCGCGGGAGACATCCACAGGGACCCCGATGTCGCCCCCTGATTTTGATCAGATCATCTGATAACGATTGATAAAATTCAAGAACAGGGATCACTACCCACAAGGGACCACTTTTGATGGCGCCTCGGCCTTGGCATTCTCGGCCAGCGGCCGAATTCCTGCATTGTCGGCCACATTTCTTTTTTTTTTTTTTTTTTTTTTTTTTTTCCCTCAATATCGTAACGCCTCTGGCTGAAAAGAAATATGGAGACGTTTAACTGAACGTGTTGATACAATCGACTACGTAATGCATACATGGACCAATAAACAACGAGGCACCCTTCCATTTTCCATGCACCAACATCAACCGCCCACAGCTCCAACGCGCTTCGAGGCCGCGACCCCAGTCTGTAGGCATCCAGGGGAAAAATACAAAAAAAGAAGAAGAAGAAGAAGAAGAAGAAAAGATCTATGTCCTAGACTGGACGTTGTCCCTCCGAGGGTCTGTCTCCCTGTAACAAGGGGGAGGAGTCGACGGCCGGCGCGGAGCAATGTCGTTCAGAGGGATGTCCTCCCAAGTGACGCGGTTGACGCGAGCCGAGAAGGTGAAAGACCTGGAGGAGCCGCCTGAGCGAAGGACCGTGGGGTCCCCGACACGTGCCGCGCGCGGCCTCGGGTGAGCCATCGCCGTGTCGAGGGCCGGGTTGGCTTCGTATCGAGGAAGCTGGGCGGCCTGGCGCGCCCGGCGCTCCTTGGCCTTGTGGTAGATGACCACCCCCGGCACCGCCACGGGCCAGAAGGCGAGCCACACCAGGGCGTAGAACGCCCGGATGCTGCAGGGGACGCACCACCGATGCTGCTGGGGCCGGGACGGGCGAGGTGACGCGGGCACGTAGCAGAGGAGAACCGTGGCCATGATCGAGCCGATGCTGAAGTAGAGAACGACGAGCAGGGCCTGGAAGTCGAGGCGGTGGAGCAGGGCCCCGTAGTGCATGGAGGGCTTGGTGGTCCATGCCGAGGTGCTGACGATCATGGTCAGCATTGTTGCAGAGTGGTGACGATGCGACTTTTGGTCTCGATGATAAGGGTGGGTGTCTGGTTTGCTGCCACGGTGGTTACCGTAGAGGAGAAACGAGAACCAAAGGCAGGCTGGCGAGACAAGCGCCAAGAAGCGAAGTGTCCGCCTCGAGAAATGCACATAGACCCGTCGTTTTCTCCGGTTCCCTCGTCCTGACGAGGAGCAATCCTGGGGGGAAAGTAAGACCAGACACTGTCCCGAGGGCCGAAGAGCATGTATTCGTGGCTGGCAGCCGCGAGGTGCACTCGACACGGGGCGATCAAAGTAACCTCCGCGCCACGGGGCGATTCCACGGCTGTCAAAGTCGCCGACCGCAAGATGTCCGGAGCTTAAATACACTGGTGACGGCAGTGTATCGCCCAAAGGCTATAATTCGAGCTTGAGACCGTTGCGCAGATGGCGAGGCGTGGTCCCCCAGACCTGCTGGTCTATTGTTCCTCGCGGACAGAGCAAAGACCGCCCTTCACGGCAGCATCGGCTCCAAGTAGCACCTATCGTTTGACTGCCACCTCTCCGCCTCTACGGCTAAGATCGCGGGACAAGTATAGACAAGATGGCGGTAAGCACCGAGGACGTGAAAGAGCACTACCCCGGGCCTCAGATCGAACGATGCTGATGATCAACTCCCCCAGCGACTACACGTGCCCATGTACGCAATCACCATCCCGGGGTTCTGGCACAGCTGGACCCACTACACGAGCAACCGCACCGTCTACCTCGAGACGCTCAAGGACGGCATGACCTACTGCAAGCTGCCGGCCGAATTCCGCGCGCGCTTCCCGGGCGTCGAGTGCGTCGAGCTGGCCGGCGCGGCCATCTCCAAGTACGCGGCCGCGCGCTACATCCTCAGCATCGTCCTCCTGGTCCTCACCGTCGCAGCCATCGTCGGCTACTGCGCCTGCGGCGGCCACTGCGCCCGCGTGCTGTGCTGGCTCGGCTGCCTCAGGCGCCGTCCATCCGCGCGCCAGGCGAACTGGCCGGGGCACAACATGAGCATGACGAGGCCTGCTGCGGGCGCGGCGGGACTGCGCGGGGAGCTGGAGCCGCGGCCGCTTGACGACCCGGTGGAGATGGAGACGGGCCGCGAGAGGGTTCGCTATCAGTGGAATCCCAATCTGACCTGGCGGGCATTCAGGGGTGGGTTGCGAGAATGGGCGCTCAGCGTGGAGCAATTGCGGCGCCGGGTCACAGGATGGGGTCGTCTAAACGATGAGGGTGGAAGGCGCGACTAGGAGCAGGGACGGCGACGAGGAGCTTGGCGTGTTGATTGGCTTCCATGCCAGTTCGAGATATGTAACTGGATGTAAAGGTAGAAAGAAGTATCACGAGTGGAAAATATTAGTCGCGCGATTGAGCCCGAACACAGCTAATGCTGGAACTAGAAACCGGAGAGGAGTCGGAGAGAAGAAAATACGACAGGGCCAAAGAAAAGGAAGAAGCAAAAGAATGATATCCCAGATGTTGGGATGTTCGTTTGATCAGAGTGGGATTCGAACCCACGCCATTTTCATGACTAGCAATCACCAGGATCCAGGGACCCTCCTGAAGCTAGCGCCTTAGACCGCTCGGCCATCTGACCCTTTGTGTTGTCGTTGAGGGCGGCAGTGTTCTATCACATTATGATGGCGAATCATGGTGGAGTGGGGTGTGTGATGTAACATGACGGAGGGACATCGCGGAGTGCTGGGAGGAGGCGGGGGCATGTTTATAGAACACACCAGGTTATTCATCCATGTGATGTCTATCTGGTATATGTGATACGGGCGTCGAAGAATCCCTAGGATAGCCGGTTAAGACAGGTTCGTCGGGAACGAAGGGCTTGGATGTTCCCTGTAAGGGGTCTCTATCCTGGCTTCAATTTTCTCTGACGGCGCGACTGCCGCTCGGCGTCCCTGAGCCGCTGGAGGCGTTCGCCGTGGTTGCGGTCCTGTAGCTAGACGGGCGTAGACGCGACACAAACACCAAGGGATGGACACCCTGGAATTTGACGGTGCGAAGGGTCGTGCAAGATACAAACGATCGCCGATTAACATTGGTTTAAAACCATGCCTTCCAGGCGCTCTACAAATGCTTCTGACAGTCGCTTCATCTTTCCCCAAAACACATGTACCAAAAAACCATAACTCCATCTCAATTACTCCATGCCCCGCACCCCATCATCATGCTCTGATGCAATACTTCATGCGGTACCGCCTTTCGCGGCTGCTCCTCCGCGTGTAGACGTACGCCGGCCGCGGCGCCAACAGGCCAACGAGGGGGACGCGCGGTCCAAACCCCACGTCGCTCGTATACTTGGGCCGCCGCCGGGGATGGGTTAGGGGGCGGACGTTACCTACGCCTCCCAGCAGCTCCCTAGCGCGCCAGGCGAGCGGCAGGAACGGCGCCCAGAACTGCAGCGGGTGGTTTGGGAGCGTGTGGAACATGGCGGCGCCGAAGAAGGGCCAGGCGACGAACGCGACGGCGCCGTACAGGAACACGCCCGCCATCCAGACAAGCCAGGGCAGGGTCGTCAGGGCAATCAAGAGCCCGCAGGTGAGGATCAAGACGGCGCGGCGAAACAGGCCCGGCGGGTAGAGCGGGACGCGGCGCGTGGGGTCGAGCCTGGCGTGGCGCGCGGCGCAGATGCAGCCGAGGACGAAGCCGGCGGCGACGACGACGGGGAGGACGAACTCGAGAATCACGCCGCCGACGTCGGCGAGGGTCCAGCGAGGCTCGGCCGCGGCCAGGTTGGGGCAGTCGTAGACGACGGGGCTGGAGAAGAGGGCGCGGGGCGAGTGCTGCTCCATATTGCAGAAGCCGTTGGCCAAAAAGTCGGCGAAGAGGGTCTTGTCGTGCGTGCAAAAGGTGAAGTGGCTGCCGCCGCGCTTGGGCACCAGCATCGGATAGCCTGCTGGAACGTAGCCAGTGCCCGCGCAGGGGGAGGGCGCTCCGGCCACTGGGGTGACTATAGGGGCCATGGCGGGTGCTTCGCAGCAGCGGTGGTCGGTAGGTAGCGTGGACGACGTAAAGCAAGCGAGGGTAGCGAACGGGTAGCTGGTACAACAAGGACCACGCCAGACAGTCGAGCAGTCACCCAGCGTCACAGAGCAGTCTCGCGTCCGTCAAGCCGAGGACAGTTATTTTGCTGCTAGGAAACGAAAGACGCCGGATGCTCTATGCATACAGCAGCGGAAGGCGACACCGGTCTGCGCAGGAAAGGGGCCCACGATGGCGCCCTTTACAGCGACCCGCCGCCATCCACCGGAGAAAAGAACAGCATAAAGATTCTTCCACCGGAGAGTCTTGGGCTTGACTTCCAAGCAGGGCCGAGGACAGGATGATAAAAACCAAGACCGCCATATGAGAGAAGCCGCAACGACGCCCCCGTCCTCCAAACCCAGAACAACTCCATGACGAGAACGTGGCGGTCTCGAGTGTTCTGTAGGGCATGATAGACTTTGTCGCTCCCAGAGAGCGTGAAAAATCTAGACGCACCAAAACAGCGGGCCCGACAAACACAAAAAATGGAAGTGGAGGAAATGTGGCGGCAGCCCGCGGACTGCAGAGACGAACAGCACACGAGCCGACGGCAGACTCAGCCCTAGTAGCCATCCTTCCACAGCTCCTTCCTGTAGCCCTCGGTGAGCGTCTCGTCCTCGCCGTAGACCTCCTGCCAGCCGACGAAGCCGCGGTCGAGGACGTAGACCTTCTGCTGGACCTCTCCCTTCTGGGAGTTGGCGGCGGCGGCGGCCGGCTCCTTGCTCTTGGCCAGGACGCGCTCGCGCTCGCGCATGTACCTCAGGGCGGCGCCGGGCCCGCGCTGCTGGGAGAGCGCGCAGTGGAAGACGACGGTCGGCTTGTCTTTGAGCTTGCGCACGAGCGAGGGCATGGTCGCGTCCAGCGTCTGGGACGGGAAGTTTAGAGCACCCTTGATGTGCCCGCCGATGTAATCTAGAGAGGGGTCACGACGACGTCAGCGACAGGGTAAACAAGCCAAAATTGACAACAATAGACAGGGCAGGAGGATGTAAGTACCGTCGTCACGGACGTCTATGACGGCAACCTTGACATCACCCGTCTTCTCGGCCAGTATCAGGTCGCGCAGCTTTGCAGCCGGGATGCGCTCGAGGGTCGCGATGGTCGCCATTGCTCCGCGCTTCAGGAGGGTGCTGGTGATGGCGTTGGTGCTGGGCAATGCGCGTCGGGTCTGGAGGACGAAGTTCATCCAGAAGGGGCACGAGGGACGCGCGACGCAGTCAAACTTATCAGGCAGCCCTCCTGGGGGCGAGGCAGGACGGGTTGCTCGCTGGGCAGGAACCACTTGCTCTTCGTCGTGGGGGAATTCCAGACAGGGTCCAGCAAGGCCGACAACCAGGGTGACACAAAAAGCCTGGTCTAGATCAACATCGAACCCCTGCACAAGTCTTTTCTTTGTACTTCTGCTGACATAAGCGCCTGGGCTGTGACGCCGCGACTTCTGGTTGCTGATCCACTGCGAGTTTTCCGCTGGGCAAAACATTCTGGAAACATCAGAATCTCAATGGACTGTTGATGAAGAGAACCATGCTTTGATGCATCACATACGCCTTGCTGCCTGGTGTCTATCTTTACAAGAACAGAAAAGAAAGAGAAAACAGAAACCCACCCAAAACAAGACCAACTCGGACATTTTCCCATGAATTTTGTCAACTTTCCTATCGGTACATCGAAGCAGCACCAGTCTGCCCAGACACGCTCCCCAGCCCGGCCGAGAGGGCACGGCTTCCCCCCTCTCTCTCTCCCTCTCAGCCAGCCCTAGCGCCTACCCGAAGGATCAACGGGCAGACCGCGCGTGCTGACGGCCCTCAGAGTCGGGCCGAAGTGCCACAGCAGCAGCGGCATCAGGATGCAGATGGCGAGGGTCAGGATGGCGAGCAGCGTGTTGCCCCAGCCGAGGCCGAGGTCGTCATATATGGGCGGGCCGAAGAGCGGGAAGGCGAACTCGGAGATGTGTTGCAAAAAAGCGCCGACAGCGTGCGCGCTGGCCGCGTACTCGAGCCCGTACGACTCGGTCACGTACGGCTGCAGGCTGAAGAAGCCCAGGATGAGCCCGATCGCCAGCAGGAAAGCGGCGAGGTCCGGGACCGCGTAGTGGTACTGGTTCTGCAGCGACCACCCGTACAGGATCAGGGCCGGCGGGATGAAGATGGCCGCCCCGCTGTTGACGGGGAGGCGCCACTCGGGCATGTGGCCGTTGGTCTGGTACTTTCTGCGGAAGTAGGCCGAGAACTGCGGACAGCCAAAGGTTAGCATGATGCGACTGTTGCAGCAGAGAAAAGATCGTTAATGAGGCTTACCCCATCGATAGCATAGCGACTGATGTGGAGCCCCAGCACGAAGCCGACGCCAAGGGCCATGTAGTTCAAACTCGCGCTGGCCTTGTCCATCTTGTAGATCTCGACAAAGCTCTTCTCGAAGTTGGAAAGGCTACGACAAGCATGTTAGTGCCATCCTTTCGATCCAGGCCCTCCCATGGACAATGAGCTTACATAAGGTACATGATGCCAAACAGATAGGCTCTGTAGCTGAACGGAACCTGAATGACGGGGTGGCACACCAGCATGATGAAGGGCAGGCAGATCTTCTTCATCATCCATTCGCTCTCGGTCTGGCCCGGCGTGTGGAACGGCGTGTGCAGCTTCTGGTTGCCCGTCTCCTGCCGGAGGCGCTTGGCCTTGCGCTCCAGCAGCACCCGGTGGTTCGACTCGTCGAGGCAGAAGAAGGCGAGCGCCACGGCGATGGTGCTAAAGATGGAGGTGCCCCAGAAGATCCAGCGCCAGTTGCTGTCCTGCGTGACGAAGGCGCCGAAGATTGGAGCCAGGGCGCTGCCGAAAAAGGGGAGGTAGGCGTGGACCGCGTCGCCCCGCCCGCCCATCGGGGCCGGGTAGATGTCTGCGGTCAGGCCGGGGGCCAACTGGAACAGCGGAAAACAGATGTCAGCACTGGTTCGGTGCCATTAAGAGGAGACAATACACCTCTGGCGCTTTGGCAACCTACCACCTGGGGAGCACTGGCACCGAGGCCACCGATAAAGCGAAAAGCGAGCAGCTGGGGTCCATTGGTGGCGAAGCCGCAGGCCGTGTTCCAAATCAAGTGCCAAAGGTGCGCGTAGCGGACAACAGGGGCACGGCCGTACGCCTCGATGAGCGGCGCCACGATGAAGGGGCCGACCCCGGCGGCGAGCACGTTGAGCCCCTGTATGAGCTGCTGGGGCGTGCCCGGCGCGATGTCCAGCTCGGCCCCGATCACGTCCATGGCCGGGCCGACCATGGTGGCCGAGAAGGGCGCGATGAAGCTGAATAGCGACAGGATGAGCGAGGTGGCGTACTTCTTGCGCATCGGCCAGTTTGCCGGGTTCTCTGGGTCGTCGGGGCCATCCCAGTCCACCTGAGGAGAGTGACGTCGCTCGTGTCAGCAAAATATTGGATGGACCGCGGACAAAAGACGGTGGGAAAACTTACCAGGTTCTTATCCTCGATCTCTTTGGACGAGAAGTCGTCCCCTTGGCTCCCTGACCAACCCTGCGGGGCGCGTCCACCCCCACCTCCGCCACCTCTCATGGGCGGCCCCTGACGCTCGATGTGGCTGGCCTTCTCCCACTTGGCATCCAAAGACGAGTCCGTGGTCGGCGGAACCTGTGCCCACTCCATCCGGGAGCCGAGGGACGCACTGTTGAGGGCTGTTGCTGACAGGATCTGCTCGGGCCCGGTCGAGGCGATGTTTAGGGGCGGCCCGGCACGTCGCTCGATCACGCTGGGCCGGTGGTCCTGCTGCCCCATCTGCTGCGGGATCTGGCTCGGGGCGGCCGAGAGCCGCTGCGGGCTGGAGCGGATGGCGTCGACGAGGGCGGCGATCTCGATCTGTTGAGGCTCGGGTGCCCGTCTGACCTCGGGAGGGGGCGCGGGCATCTCGGCCTGGTTCACCCGCAGGGCCTCGATCAGGGCCCGGGCCTGGTCCACGGTGACTGTGGCCCTCGGGTCCGCGGCGGGAGGGTACGCTGGCTGCGGCTGCGGGTAGTAGGCCAATGGGATGGACCCCGGGAGAGCCGGCACCGCGTAGTCTTCGGACGGCCTCGGCATGTGGTTGGGTCGGGACGGCGTGCGCCTGTGGCCGTAGGCCGAGGGCGGCCGGGACGGCATGCGAGGCTGCATCATGGTCCCCGACTGGCTCCGGCTCCTCGACGTCGGCTGGGCCGCTTCGTACCCCCCAGGGCTCACTCTCTCGGGCGAAAACACCTCGACCGGGTACGAGGCAGGCTCGGGTTGTGGGTATCGAGACGGGTCCCGGAAGGCCAGGTCGGGCTGGCTGGCGAAGAAGGGAGGCTGGCTGACGGTGTGGGAGGAAAGAGGCTGCTGCATCGAGGGCCCCGGCCAGTCCCGCGTCGGCGAGCCGCCTTGGGCGGTGGCCATCACCACCGGCGCCGCCGTCGCCGTGGAGAGCGGCGGGAGCGTGACGGCCGCTGCCCCTCTGTCCTCCGGATAGCCTCGCTGCTGCGGTAGCTGGTAGCCGGCAGATCGTAATGGAGCGGCGGCGCGGTCCATCTGGGCGGCGACCTCGTCGTAGGCGCGGGGCGATGTTCGGGCTGCTGCTGAAGGATCCATCGTGTGACGCACGTTCAAGAAAGGAGAGCGGAAAGAACGTCGAGACGACGGGATGCCGATCAGTGTGAGCTAAGCGCCCAAGCGAGCCCCATTCTCTATATACCGATGCTCTGGATATGACGCATGCTTTCTGCTGGACATGCATTGCCACGCCTTGCTCCCTCTTCCCCCGACCGGGAGACGCGGCTCTCGAACGGGGGAGCCATGGCCGGCATGGCTTCGAGGGCGTTGCGGCAGACCGAGGGTCTTGGGTTTCTTGGAAACCGTCGCAAGATTTGTCTTGCCTCGCAGGAATGGTGAAGGTATCCCTGGAATTCTAATAAGTTGCTTACGCACATGTGGTATCGACCAGACAGCCAATCAGATCAGGCATTTCTGCAGCCGCCGCCGTTGCTCTTTCCCTCCCAGGGTGTGCGCCGCTTGCATGTTGGTGGCGAAGTTGAGTAGGGAGAGGAAGGCAGACAGAGAGAGAAAGGCAAGGGGGCCACCCCAAGCCGGCGCCAAGAGTCGGGAGCAGCGCGGCCATCGGATGCCCGGCGTTAATTAGAGTGGCGCAGACTCGGTTTCGCCCAGCATCGATCAGACCGGCATGCGAGCTCAGGCGAGCAGAGCAATGGATCTAGCGATTTGCAACCCCCATATACCTGAGGAAGCGAATTATTGGCTAGCGTCGGTTTGAGTTGAGATTTACAACCGAAAACCGCACATCTTGCGGGGTGCGGGCAGGGGTGCTCCCGGACGCCGGCCTGAAATTGCCGAGGTCGCACTGCCAACATCGGACCATTTGCAGGGGTCCTTCCGCCTGCGCGAACCGAGCAGCGGAGATATTGAGCCTCTACGCAGGACGGGCCGGCCCTCGTCACCCTGGACAGGGTGCTCCCGCGTCTACGTAGTACAGCCTCTGGTTCCAGGCCGGAGGGCGAATCCAGCGGCTGCACGAGCCGATCCACGCACGGCCAACTGGACTGCTTTATGCCAGACAAGTTGTACGCCGTCGTGGTGGCGCCGAGGTTCCCGGCTTTGCTGGCGAAGCAGAACCGAAGCGTCCTCGACGGCCTGTCAACGACTGGCGCTGACTCACCAGGGACCTGCTCGCGTTCTCGATAGCTTGGCGGCGAGGCTATGGGGCAATCCAGAGTTTCAAGCAGTTTCCCATCCAGGGGCCTCGCGATATTTTTACCAAAGCAGAATAGCAGTTGACCATTCCAAGCCACATTCCATAGCAAGGAGAGCCATATAGGGCGTGCAGCAGCACACTTTTATTTGTATTGGCGGCAGGCGTCCCTCCCATTTTCTTTCCCGAATGTCTTTTTGCCATCCGCGCCCCCCGCCCCCCCCCCCTGACCGGTCGAGACGAAGGTCTCGGGCAAGGGGCTCGCTGGCTGACCTAGGTGTTAATTAAGAAATCCACATCCCGCTGTGTTTCGGTGTTTGCTTTCATCCATGCGGTTGTCACCAGACGCTGGCTCACCGTAGAAAAGCGGCGGTGCCAGTCCGCGGGCCTTCATGCGCGCGCCCTCTCCTCGTCACGCCCGCCCCACTGCCGCCGGGCTCACCGTGTCTCTGATCATCAGTGTCCTCTGTGGGCGGCGAGAGCCCTCCTGAGGGCCGGCTCTACGACTCGGGGTGCTGGCTCTTTATATCAGACCAAGAGTCAGTACCAAACGCCACGGGTGGGTCTCAACGGAGATTCATACCAGCCCCCGACTCGGGGTCATGCTCACCGGCAGGGAACACCCATTGGGGGTTGCTTGGGGCTATATAAGCGCTCCGTGACCTATCATTTTTGACAATGGGAATTGCTTCAAGGCGAGGTCAAAATTCCCCGCATATCGACGGGGATGACGAAAGCGCCAGCGCCAAGACGATGAGTTTGATGGCAGACTTCCACTTAAGCTTTGGGCGGGCAGTCTTTTGTTCGCTGCCCAGCCTGAGACCAACCGAAGGGTCTAGGAATGCTAGTTTTGCCAGCTTGGAACGGTTTACTGGATGCGGTAAAGTGAGTTAGACAGCCAGACCCTCTGGTCAGGCGGCCCGAAAGGCCCATGTGCAAATACACGTGCCGGCTTCGCTAACGCAGTGAGTAGTCCGCGCCAAATAGATATGACTGGGGTGACGCGCGGAACCTCCTGGACTTGTTGTGTGCTCGAGTGATAAGATGAGAAGCAACAGGCAGGATAATTATGGGTCCTGCCTGAGGACTGTGGTTTTGAATTTGGACGTGGAAACTGTATGATATTAATTTGAAGATCTTCCGCCTTCTGCCACTTCACGTCGGCATAATCCGGACCTTAACCAACAAAAAGGACGCACAAACATACCCGAAAAACGACGCGTGTTTGGAACCCACAATTCGTGATGAAGTGACATCAGAGCGCTGGATCTTTTTGGACAACAACTCGAGTCTAGAGCCCAATTGTGAAAGACCCAGCTTGGGGATTATGACAGCATGGATATCCTTGCTTCTCAACTCAAAACGCGATGGAATTTGCAATAGGATATCAAGCTGATGAATTTGGGAAATCAAAGGCATCAGCACAGCCGACGTCTCGGCGCCAAGAGCCGTTAAGAGGGCCTGGACTCACTCTCAGAGGTCACCTCTTGATGTCTCTCCTTGCAGCAGTGTGTTTCGGCTCATAAAAACCATTTATCCTGACTTGGCTTTTGGAGTCTCTCCGCCAACGCCTCGGGTTGACGGACTTTGTTTTGGCATGTGGCAATGTCGGCACCCGGGGGGCTGGTTAGCCCGCGCTTTGAGCTTCCCGGAATGTGATCGTGACGGTCGTGTGTATGCCGTGTGTCTCTAAGGTTTCTCCGGGCCAGCCGGAGTGCCAGTTCAAACAATGCTTCACGACGCTTATGCCACAAGCCCTGTAAGCTTGCCGTCCTACTGCCGCTTGTTCCACGGTGGTGTTGGCGAGCCGGAGAGAAGTTACGGCCTGACAAACATGCCGAGCGCACCACCGAAGAAGCCATTACCATGCCCCGACATCCACACCTACACCGTCAGATGAATGGATTCTGATTCACGCCCGTTTAATTAATTGAAACTGTTTGGACAGTCCTCCGCCCGCGATCGGTCCAGCCATCAACATGACAAACCACAGACCCCCGAGGCGTTTGGTGTGTGAACATGGTGTGAGTCGGCACGCAATCAACCCGGAACACAAACAAGACTCGGCGTCACGACGAGTGGCGGCCCGCCCGGACTGCCGGGAGTGGTTGCAAGCGCCGCACGGCAAATAAACACGGGCGTGGTGACGATCATTGCCGATCGCCCGGTTTGAATAATTAGAGCCTCATATCGGCCACACGAGACCCAGAAGTGCCACGCTTCGCCCGCGTAATGAGCTATTTGATAATTTCAGTAGAGCCGGAACCTGACTTCCTCTCCCTCTGTCCCCTTGACGGCCTCTCCATTCATGACCCCGTATACAACGACATCGCCCGCTAATGTGTAGTCCAGACTTCCCCTTTCATCTCCATCTTTTTCTGCGGCCTCTCTCCTTTGGAGGAGCAGCGGAATGGCTGTTCCGCCGACAATCCATACCTCTTGCCCCGGGGTGGCATTGCAGGGACCCAGCCCGAAGATACCGCCCTCCGTTATAAAGAGAGATTGCGAGCCCAGCATGTCCGAATGCCATCGATCCATCCTGATCGTCTTGCCAAGCGGCGGTACTCCATGTGGATTGCTGAGGGTACTCTCTCCGCCCGCAGGATGCTGACGCCTTGGGAAAGCCTTCCCCGTGACGACGCCGATGAGAGCGCGCATCCAATCCAGGCGGAGTTTTCCCGGGTGTTTCGTTTCGAATTTTCGCACGAGGCCGCACCATCTTGGGCTCTCAGACATTATCCAGTCAATTTCGTCGCCGACGTGATCGACCTGAGGCTCGTCCGGCCCCACCACCGCGATCTTGTCGACGTAGATCCCGCTGAGGAGGAGGGCGCGCGGCCGGGTCAGGCCGGGACGGCCCGGCACCGGCTCGTCGATGGTCTCCAGCCCGATGGCGCTGTTCCGCATCCCGCGGTCGGCGGAGGCGCCGGCGAGCGGTTCCGAATTCCAAACGTCGTTGTGGTTGTAGAACCGGGAACGATCCCAGTCCGCTGCCCGCATCGTCCAGTCGACGGCCCACGACGGCAGCCCGGCGATGTTGTGGGGCGTGCCGCGCCGGCCGATGAGCGGGCGCAGGCTTTGTTCGTAGCGTATCAGGTCGGCGGTGACGCCGGCGAACAAAGTGCAAACATCGACCGTGTAGTCGCAAGCGCTCGCGTTTGCACTGGGGAGTGTAACGTCGTTCCGGAACCCGAGGAGTCCGTATACTTTGTCGCGCGGGTCCGTTGACTGCCGGAAGCGCCAGCGCCAGAGGAGTGAGAGCGGATCTTCCCAGCGGGAGATGGATAAACCGCGCATTTTGCTAGTTAGGTCCTTGAACGCGCCATTGCGAGAAAATTCGATGGGTGCATCGTCTGCCGTAAAATGTCCAGGGGTGCTGTCGTCGCTCGAACCACCTTCGCTGGATGCTTCGTCGCTGGGATCCTTGAAGAATGTCTCAGAGGCTTCGTGAAGCGAGCAAAAGGGTAGGGACAAGCCACACCAATACACCGTCAAGGCTGGTGGAAGCAAAGCTTCCTGAACCGTCCAGATTCGGTTCCACCACGGCGCGATCATCGCCAACTTGAAGGCTGCAGCGGCCTTGGCACGCAGAGCACCGTCCTGCAGCCACGGCGGGCGCGGACCGTCGCGAGCCATCCAGGAGATCATTTCGAACGCCATCTCGGCACCCAACCGATCAACCCCGTCTTCACCACCCCAAAAAATAGCGCATTGGGTGCAGGATTTGTATATCCGGCCCATCAGCCTCACCTGCTTGGTCTTTTCCGCGTCGTCGGATTGGTTGATGCAAAGCGCGTCGACCCAGATGGTGCGACCTTCGTCTGGTTTTCGAAGCCGCCGTAAAACTCCGTGGACGCTTTCGCCGAGCTGAACGGGCGAACTGTCGATCAAGATGTGTGCTGGCTCGACGGCTGGTCCCTTGAGATCTCCCCAGACGTACGAAACGGTCTCGTACTTGACGTCTGCATCGTCAAGACTGGCGATGTCGTAAGTGCACTCTATTGGCGAGTCTCCCTTCCCAGCATGCACCTGCAGCAGCCGAATCTGCGAGGAGGCGTCGGGAAGGTCGGGTAATACAGCTATCATGCTGTGGTTATGTCGGGGAGAACGGGTAACTTTGCATTTTTAGGTGTTAGCCTTGATGTTCTAGATGTGGTGTTGTCGATACACTAAAATTCGAACCTAAGAAAGGAGCGATCTCCTAGCAATTTATTGACTACAGCCTTACATCTTACCTGAGCTATCGGGGGGAAAAAAAAAACATCAATCGTTCGCTGACATCCGTGTTGGATGTACAGGTAGCCATTTTTATCCCAGGCACCCATTTTTAGGTAGGTCGCGTGGCCATTGAGCAAGGCGCGTTCGTAAATGCAGAGTCGATCTACAGTACATCATCTGCTATGGGAGGGGGAGCTGGCAGCAGCATTGGGCACCTAAAACAGCCCAGCCCCACGCTTATGATGGGTGTCGATCGGCCACCCGAATCTAGGGCTGGAGACGGGCGCTTAGATTGACGCCTGGCGGAATCTTGCTGTATAAAATCAATGTTATTCGTTGCATTGCTGGTCCAACCAGCACGACGGGTGCATCAGGGATGGGCAGGCAGTCAGCGCTGTTCCCGGGTGGGAAAGCGCGGTTACGGAATGGCACGAATCGCGAACAGCAGAACGAAAGGAGCTGAACTGAGGATTTGGCTTCCTTCCATCCTCCATGTGGTGGCCGGCATTACCGCCATCGATACACCTACTGCATAATTCCGGAGAATAGTGGTGGTGGCTCCAGACGAGGATGTGCATAGCTGGTTCGTCTAAGTGGAGTGGGGTCAAGGACGACGGGTTTTCTTCTCTTTTTTTTCTTTTCTTCTTTTTCTCTCCGCTTCTCTCCCACTCGAAATGTCGTCAGCAACATCCCGGATGCTTCCATGGGTTCCCGGGCAGCTGGCCGCCATGGTTCGCCTGTTCACGATCCAGCAGATTGGCTCGAGTGCTTGCCGAGCTAAGGGCATGATCGGCAGTACCGGTCGGGCCTCGCCCGACCGGGCAGGTCGCTCGAGACAGGGGTATTTTATTTGATCTTGACGCGTTATACCCAAATTAGTAGGGGTTTGGCCTCAGCCGGATTGCTCATCCCTGAGCCAGGTTTACAAGGGTCGAAACCAATGTACTCCTTGGCAAAGGAGCCCAGGCAAAAGCAATTGCGATTTTGATTGGCTCGATTGCTGGCACAATTGCCCAATAGCTACGGGAAATAGCCGGACTGAAAAGGTCCGGCTATTTTCCTGGATATGGCCAAATTTCTAAAAACCCAACGTGCGAATCATATAGTGCGGGTTTCTACCAGTACTATTTACCGAAAATAGCAATTGGCTATGGCAGGGTTAGGGTTAGGGATCGGGTTATGGCCAGGGTTAGTACCGTTTGTGCCGTATTTAGCACTGTGTCCGTGCCACAGATAACGTCGGACGATCCCTGCCACTTTTTTCGCACCTCTGCCCGGTCGGGAGAGGCACGACCGGTACTGCCGATTATGCTTTAAATAATGTGCGTGGCAGCGACGCAAACCGAAGAAGGGAAAATTAAGCTTGCGTTGGCAGCCTGGTGCACATCATGGCGCCTCCGTGCGTTGCGCACCTCCAGCCGGATACGGTCGGTTCACCCGGGCAGGTCTTTTCCAGAGCAAAATTCAGATCAGAAGAAGGCTGAAGTCGAGATGGAGGCGGTGTCTTGGCGACAACGACACGGCGAAGGCGAATCTTGTCAAGGTTGGTTCCCATGGCGGCGGAATGGTCGGCATCAGTTGCCCGTGCGTCTCGGCTGCCAAGCAGCAGACGACAGCATCGCTGGCGACACTGGCGTCAGTGAGTTCATCCCCTCTCCAGCTCATCTGATAGTCTAGCAACCGAAGAAGCCACGGTCAAACAAGCCGAGTCCGAGGCCCATCCGAGCGACGTTAAAGGCCGGACCTCCGATGCAAAGGCGCAGGCCATCCATTGATCCCCGTGGCCATCCTTCAAAATGCAACCCCGTACCGACGCAAAAGCCCAGAGAGCCAAGCTGCCGCCTCCTGCCGCCCTGTCGACTTCCCTCTGCGCTTGAACTTGGCAGCATAAACCCTATCCACCATCCCTTCACGCTCCCAAGAACAAGAAACCATGGTCGCATCGCAGTCCCGGCGCCCGGTGGAGATGGCGCATTTCGTGATACGCACGAGGGACATGGACACCACCGTCGACTTCTATCAGAAGCTGCTCGACGCCGAGGTCGTGCAGCGGACCGAGCACCTAACTTTTCTGAGCTACGACCACGAGCACCACCGACTGGCGGTCGCCCTGGACCCGTCGGCACTCCCGAGGCCGAGGGCACGGCAGTCCAACGGGTCCGGGACCGCGACGTTGGCAGCGCCACCAGCCATGTGTGGCTTCGACCACGTGGCGTTCACCATCCATTCCCTGGGTGACCTGTTGCGCGGCTATCGGGCGCGGAAAGACTTGGGCATCGAGCCGCTCTACTGCGTCAACCACGGCATCTCGGTCAGCATGTACTATGCCGATCCGGATGGGAACAAGGTCGAGCTGCAGGCGCAGGCCTTCGCTGACCCAGAGGTGGCCAAGGCATACATGCAGGGCCCGGAGTTCGCCAAGGATCCGCGGGGTCCAGCGTTCGATCCCGACCTCTTACTACAGGCCCTTGAGGGGGGCGAGAGTGAGGCCCATCTGCTGGCACAGATGGCTGGGAAGTGAAGCTGGTCAAGAAAATGTCGCATGACAACAACACCATGGCATGTAGGCACGGATATCGGGCCCAACAATTCTCAGGATTACATCTTGACGTATCTAGCTCAAGGCAACGTCCTGCTCTTCCGCGCCCGATTCTTCCTCCGCGACCCCTCATCTATGTTGTCTTCTCGCTGTGTCGTCCAAGCCTAGTCCCGGTGACTAGTCCAGAGCTTCTCTACGTCCCATCACAGACGTATCTTGCCCTCAGTGCTATCTCCCATCACTTCCAGGCCCGGCTCGACCCCATCGGTGCCATTCTTCTCCAAAGCTGCCTGGTAGGCACTGACAAGCCGGCCGTCCGGCAGCTCGACCTCTGTCTTGCGGACGTGGTGCAGGACGAACGGGTAAATGGCGTCTGGAATGACAAACAGCGCGCTGAGGAAAATCGCAAACGGGTTGACGAAAAAGCTGTGGGCTTCGGGCCAGCACCACCACATGACGGCATAGAGCACAACCAGTCCGGTAAAGGACCCAAGCGCCCGGACGAACCTGTCCAAACAATGTGTCAGATCTCCACGTTCCTCCATCGTCCGAGCGGTGTCCAAGCCCGCCTTGCCTCGCAGGAGGTAATCCCCTAGCCAACTTACCAGATCGCGTAGCTGACGCCGCCGCTGTGGCCTCTCGACACCAGCATGGCCAAGCTGCCGGCGCTGATGTACGCCTGGGGGATCAGCGCGCTCCAGTACGCCATCTCCATGACGTCGTACCCCTCCTGGTGGCGGTACCACTTGCCCGTCTTGTCGCCGTGGCCGACCCCCGGCCTCGACACCCACCACTCGGCAAAGGCGTAGTTGCCCCACACGGCGGCCGCGGTTAACGAAATGAGGGTGAAGAGCATGTTCTTGCCGATCCAGGGGTTGGACATCTTCCAGTCGTAGGGCGCGTAGACGACCGTCGTGTACACCATGCCCAGGTCGAGGAAGAACCAGGCGGCCAGACCCGCGAACTCGATGGGGTGCTCGGCCACGTAGAAGGCGTAGATGATCTCCCAGGACCAGTTGAGGACCGTGGCCATCAGGGGCATCCCGTACGATTTCGTTTTGATGGACCGGATGGTGATGAGGATGTAGGTGGCGTACCAGCATACCGCCCCGATGCCGAGCACCAATGTCGACACGACGGGCAGCCATGCCGGCACGTGTGGAGGGGGTGTATCGTTCAGGCCCATGGTGACAAGACAAACGGGTCAAGCTGAAGAGAATGAGACGGGGGAGACAATACTGTGAGGCCAGTCTCGGTGGCCTACTCAGGTGAACATTTGGTGGGTGTCCTCTCTTATTACTTGTATCCTACGTGCTCAGGCCTTTCATCTCGAGTTCCTATCACCACGACCGCGCGTCACGGGCAGGGCACTTGCATTTCGGGTATCACAGTAAGCACCTTGACCCGGCAACCATCTGGACCCGTCTGACCGACAATCGCAGCCTACCTAGGATTTCCCCCAGTTCGGTGACCGTCCCTTTACACGCGGGGTGCGGACGACTCTGCTTTCGGCCCAGCCTCCTCCTTCTTCGTCTCCTCTGCCTTTGCGACAGCCTCTTTCTGCTTCTCCTCCACCCACTCCCACACCTTCTTCATCGAGTACTCGTCGTGCTTCTGCTCCGACGTGCGGAACAACCCCTCGCAGAAGCCAGGGGATCCCGCGGACCGCAGAGGCGCTCCCCAGACACCGCAAGACCCGAAGTCGATCAGGATAGCCTCGCCCTGCTTGCCTATCATTACGTTATGCGGATTGATGTCGTTATAGGCGAGCCCAAGGCTATGCAGGAACGAGACGGCCGACTCCAGCTCGGCCATCATCTTATCCCGGTCCAGGCGCGCGAACTCCTCGGGCTTCATGGCCAAAAGCCCGTCGAGGCTCCACTTGTGCTTCTCCAGCACGAGGCCGGTGATGCGGCCCCGATTGACGCGGCTGCCGTAGTAGGTGATGATGTTGGGGTGCGGCCCCTGGGGCGCAGATGCGATGCGTTCTATGTTGATGGTCTCGTCGAGGACGTCTTTGGGCACGTCGTAGCGATGGTGTTCGTGGGCTTCTCGCCGTTCGTACTGCGTGAGCCCGGGTCCCTTGATATGAACGGGCGCAGGGGGAGTGTCGGGCGCGATTGTCAGCCGAGCGCCCGAAGGGACCAGGGGAAACAGATGCACGTCTGGGACGAGCTCGGTTCCCGCCTGGATCTCGTCGAGCGACCCTCGCGCCGGCCTTTTCCCAGGACCATGCCATTATAGACACGGTCGTCGGGTGTGATGAGGAACCAAGACGTGGTGGTTTCGCCGGTGTCAGGATCGTAAGCCTCTGTCACTTTATCCAGGTCGTGCCAGCCAGAGATATGTGGATGTTGTGTCGCCGAAGTCACGTCCATGTTGGCCGTGTCTACCCGTATTGCTTCCTTGTTGCTTCGTGGCTCTGCGTGTGATGAGGGTGATCAGACTTGAAGAAGAGGGATCGGAGGGAAGAGATCAGTCCGGCGTTCCTTGCTCGAAATCCGGGGCGAGGTGTCCGCTGAAATACGTCAAGACAGACGGCTCCAAGGGTGGGTCAGGAGCACGAGAGGAAGGCCAGCCAACTGGCCGTGTTACGAGACGCCAATAGCGAGGAGGCCTCCCACTCTCACCACACTTCCCACTCGCTGCATCACACCATTTGTTGACTTTGCACAATCCCCCGGGCCCAACCGTATCCTGGGTTGCCCGCGCTTAATCTGTACCGATTATTTGGAGCACATCCAATGTGTTACTAGCGCCAACAGCGAGAGGAGTATGTGAAAACAAAAACGAAATGAAGAGAAACACGAAGGGGTGGGTTTTATGTTGGGCGCGAGGAAGAAAAGGAGTAGAATGCACCAAATTTGTCGAATCCGTGCCCAATTCCTTTTGTGTCTCCAATCGACCAAAGTCACTCCGCACAAGTTTGAAGCTCCGAACCTTTCCGACTAACGGGGAGCAAGACAACAACAAAGGATTGATTATCTCGCCTGAGCGAGATCCAAACAACCGTGGCTCACTGTCCAAAAGCAACATTCAGGTGGTTCTGGCCCTCTCGTAGCCGTCGCAAAAGTAAAGGTTGACTAGCCGCGCGTTGTGCAGAGGCAAGCTTGGCGAGGCTGGCCAGCCAGGCTTGAGCCAGGCTTGAAAACCTGACCTTTCCTCGATAAAGTGACGCGTTGGAGGACTCACACACCCAGTACAGGAAACAAGTAAAGTAGAGCCATAAAGATAGACGGGGTTTCTATCACTTGATGTGTTAAAGCATTCACGCGACTAAGCACCGCAGATGGGCCGGCCAGATGAGACACGAAGCTTGTCAGGTACTCCCGATCCATATAAATTGTGTTTTGCTTTCCTTCTCCTCAATCCTGTTCGCCAAGCCACCTATCATCCATAATCTCTTCCCATCGGGCCACCTGCTATTCCCAGAGCCAGCCTTTGCCTCCCTGATGATCGGGATCATCCCCATACATATCCCGTATCCTCATTTCTCCCTGCCGGCCAAATCTCGCATTTGATACACCATGTAAGCGCAGCTCGGCGAGACAGGCACTTTTGCAGCCAATGCTCATCACAGCTCTGTATAAACTAGGTGCCTCTCCGACCACACGTATAGAACGGTCTACCACCCCGACGGGACCTCGTATACCGTAGAGATGCGCACTTTTAACGACTGCAAGCAGTCTGACTGCCGTGTGTCTATGTACTATATCCCCCCACGGCGGTTCTAAGGTAAATAATACATCTTGAGGTCATACAATACCATGCCCTATGAAGCACTGTCCGTTACTCCAAACTAGGTGTAGAATTTTGGTCCCGGCCATGGGGGAACACGCCGGGAAAGGAGAAAATTTTGACTCTGTTCACGGTGACCTTCCGGCCCCAAGAAAGAATTCTCCATGGTTTGTTATTATGCCGCCTTGGCATCGGACAGGGTGCGGCTAAACACCTTTCGATGGCCGGGAAAAGCAGGCCCCAGCAAAATCGGGAAGCAAATTGTCCCTTCCGCTTTCCGGGCCCAAGACTCGGCAATCTTGATGGGCAGACCCTCCTGCAATTCGACGGCAAAAAAACAGACTTGGCTCCTAATACGGGTGCTCCCATTTCTATCTGCCGGACGATCTTGATATTAATGTAGCATTTGACCCCATCATGACGACGCATGCCGGAGAGGGGATCTTCCCCTCACGCAGAACCAGCCTCGACAGATGCTGTATAAATCCCTCCGAGAGAACCATTGACCAAGAGATGTAGGTCTTCTGCCTCGACGAACCCATCCATCACCTTGCGCGAGCCCCTCACACCAAGTATACAGGTCCCGGTTCATTGTGCGACAACAAAATGAAGCTACTTCTTCTTTCAGCCCTGCTGGCCGTTGGCCATGGCGCACCTCCCACCAGCAAGTATCTTGACGCGAGACAAGCTTCGGTTAGTCTCGGCACTGGCGGACAAAAGACAAGGAGGAAGCTGAGACTGACATAGATCCGCAGGCTGGGGGCACGGGCAAATATCCGGCGGTAAGTCCTACGCATGGTATCCAGCCCTGTCTGTCCAGAGTGAATCTGGTCCTGAACAGAGATGGGATGGGCACGCAGGATGCTAAACAGCGTGGGCTAACCCAAAAAAAAAAAAAAAAAAAACAACCGCCAGGTCTATACCACCGACTCCTCCCTCCCAGCGCACACCATCTACGCTCCGAAATCCGCCCCCCAGGGCGTCATCCTCCCCGTCATGGTCTGGGGCAACGGTGGCTGCGCGGCCAACGGGCTGTCCTTCCGCGTCTTCCTGACCGAGATCGCGTCGCACGGCTACATCATCATCGCCAGCGGCGCGCCAAACGGCCAGGGGTCCACGACGTCCAAGCAGATGCGGGACGCGATCGACTGGATCTCGGCCAGGGCGGGGACCGCGGGGACGCCCTACGCCGCCGTCGACAAGACCAAGGTCGCGGCCGCGGGCATGAGCTGCGGCGGCGTCGAGGCGTACGACCAGAAGGACGACGCGAGAGTGACGACGCTGGGCATCTTCAACTCGGGCCTGCTGCAGAACACCGGGGCGGCGGCGACCATCAAGAAGCCCATCTTCTTCTTCCTTGGCGGGACTTCGGACATTGCGTACCAGAACGTGGGCAGTCCCGTGCGCCATATTCTTCGTCGGAGCTTTGCTGACATGATAATCTGCAGGGAGAACGGGACTACAAAAACCTCCCGACCGGCACGCCCAGCTGGAAGGGAAACCTCCCGGTGGGCCATGGGGGCACCTACTACGAGGCGAACGGCGGCAAGTTCGGCAAGGCGGCGGTCCACTGGCTCAACTGGGTGCTCAAGGGGAACGTCACGGCTGGGGCCTACTTTAAGACGTCGGCTGCCGCTGCTGACGGGTTTACTGTGGAGAGCAAGAGCCTCGGCAAGTTGCCGGCGTAAGCCAAGACCAAACCGCAAGCCAACGCGCGGGTGATGTAGATTGATTGCGTTGGCATCACTTCCTTGTAGTCAGTCACTTACAGAACCCGAGAAGGCGAGTCTGTCACTGAAAGGCACAAATTAGGTAGATGAAGCGGCTCGCCCGACGACGAATGCATAAAGCTAGTTCTCCAGCCCAGTAACTTGGCAAAGCAGCGTGGCACTACCCCTTGATGCCCATACACCCTCAACAAAAACCGCGCGTGCAAAACCAAGTCACACGCACTGATAGAGGACCCTGACGCGATACAATATCTCACAATGCCGTATGACGATGGCGAGGAGTTCTCGTGCCACCCACCGCGCCCTGGATCCGGCAGGCGCGGCGGCCGCCACGGAGGCACCGACTACAGCTCGAGCCGGGGCGGGTATCGCCAGGGGCAGTGGAGCTCGCACGAGGATGATCTGTCCGACTCTGACAGCGACAGCAGTTCCGACAGCAGCTGGTCGGGCACATCGGGAAGCACTACCGCCAGCGAAGACACCCTGAAGCCGAAGAAGGAGGAGTGATCTGCTACCGATAGTCTGCCTGCCTGGCTGTGCGGGTTAGTAATAGTTGGTCGACACGATCTTCGACACGCTGCACATGGCTGGGATTTTCGCTCTAGCTAGAACATAGTGTCACATGATTCCAATAGATCATTTATCGAACAGTTGCCCCAGTCAGAGTCTTGACCGTGCAGACCTTGCCATCCTCGGTGATCAGCTTGCCCAGGCCCTCCTTGCCAAGCTCCTTGACAACGCCGGCGTCAAAGCCAACCTCGAGACCGTCAGTGGTGGTGAATCCAGGCTGGAACATCTCCCAGATCTTCTTCTTGGGGTTCAGCTGCTTCTCAGGCTCGCCATTCCAGCCGTCAAAGAAGACCCGGGCGCCGGCGGGCGCGTCGGCTGGGGGGTTGACCAGCTCGACGGGGCCCTTGTGGTCGTCCACCTCGCCCTCCTTGAGGCGCGGCGACGCGGCCAGGACCATGGCGCACGACTTGACGCCGCGCATCTTGACGGGCTTGAGGTTGCATACTACCACGACCTTGCGGCCCTGCATCTCCTCGAGCGGCACCAGGCCGTTGAGGCCCGAGCAGACGGTGCGCACCACCTGGCCCTCGTACTCCTCCGTGTCCGGGGTGCCGGCCGGGTCGCCCATGGCGATGGTCGACACGTACAAGCTGTCGGCTTCGGGATGCTTGATGGCCTTGAGGATGTGGCCGATGCGCAGGTCGATCAGGGCGGGTGATGGCGGCGCGGCGGCGGCGGCGGCGGCGGCCTTCTGCGGCTTGGGCGCCTTCTCCTTCTTCTCCTTCTTCTTTTGATTGCCCCCCTCGGCTGCGGTGCCCTCACCCGCAACGGCGGCGACGACCTTGTCCTTGGCCTCGGCGACCTTGCCGGCGGCCTTGGACGCAGCCTCCTTGGTGCGGTCCACAACCGTCTTGCTCTCCGCGGGCTTGCTGTCAGGGGCACCACCGCCGGCGGCAGCAGCCTTCTCCTTCTTCAGCCGCTCCTTCTCGGCCTTGGCTTCCTCGGGCGACTTGACGTAGAGGACCTCGTCGAGGTTCACGCTGATCTTGTCCGCGTCGGCGACATCGAGCCCGAAGATACCAGCGCTGTTCTGGACGAAGTCGAGGTGGCGGACAATGTGCGGGCGACCCTCCTTGCCGGTGCGCTGCTCGGCAGACCAGGCCTTGACGGCGGGGGCCAGGGCCTTGTAGAGCTCGACGTCCGCGGAGCTGGGCTTGGAGCTGAGCACGGTGGTCCGCGAGGACAGGTGCGTGTTGAGGGCGTCGAGGATGGAGGCGTCGGGGCCGGTCGAGGCCTGCGCGGCGAGGCGCTCAGCAGTGGTCTGCCATTGGGCGATCTCGGCCTGCTCGGCAGGCGTGTAGGTCTGCTTCGCGATAGCCGCCATCTTGCTCGGGATGTGGACTCGGCGGGCTAGGGAGAAGGCTCGGAGGAGGGTCGCGGAGGAGGGCACGCGGCGTAGGGGGCAGAGGGACGTCAGTTTGGGCGACAGGGCAGCGCCGAGTTCAGCTACGAGTATCAGGGTGTAACTGATGGCGCAATGCACTCGAGAGACTCTATGATAGGGTATAGAAGGGGCTGACACGAGGACAGGGAAGGACAATGCTGTGCCTGGCTGTGACGTCTGTTGTCTGGTGGTGGTGTAGTCACAAAATTTCGACCGCGGGGTAGCTGTGACGGGCAGTTCGGCCCCACTTTTCTACGTCACGATGGTGGGGGCGGGTCTCGAGCGTGCCAATCTGCGCGGAGAGCAAGCATCCATGGAGGACAAACACTTGAATAATTGGATCAGCACAAAGACGTTTGTCCAGCTTTTTTGGCCTGTGAAAGCTCCATAATAGCTTGACGCTTTGAATGCCTCTTTGTACATACAAATGGTTCTTTCAGACCGCCGTCATGAGGACTCTTCTAAATACAGCGGGCTTCGCTGTTTCCTTCCACTGTTCGTTGACGACCTCCCTCTACTCTAGCCATGTATATCAAGACCGCAGCCGTGGAGCTCAAGACCCTAGTCATCCATGGTTTTAAGACCATCGGGTGGCGCATGCATCTTAGGACGCTGGCCATCAGCCTCCAAACCTCCGCCATAGGTCTCAAGGCTGAAATATACACGGGTCTCAGGACCTCAGTCAGAGGTCTCAAAACCCTAGCCACATGTCTCCAGACCCTAGCCACGGGTCTGAAGACCTTGGCCATTAACCTCAAGACTGTGCAATACATGGTGGTTGCCTCGGCCACTTACGCACTGGTTTTCGCCCCCCCGGAAACCCTGGCTCCCGACGAGACGACAATTCCGTGGTCAATACCGCCGTTTCACTGGGCCTGTCCGCCCGGTACGCGCGTTTGCCAATGCTTTGTGGTCTGATGGGATTTTTTATCCGCTGCCTCGTTTGCATCTTTTATCTACTAAACTGAATCCATCTTCTCAACAATCTCCTCCGCCTCTTTCAATGCTGGCCTCTCTCAAAACAACGAGCCGCCGCGTCATTCAACGACCCCTTCCTAATGCGACCCATGCCTAGCCACGCTACTGCGGCATCATCACCAGACCATGCAGCCTACAGGCCCACAGGGGACACCGGTGAGTTATGGTGCAAACATCGTCGGGCCGCTGGTGCTTAGCGTAACGGCCACGTCCCCGCTAGCAACACCCCAGAGATGATATCGCTCTTGCGATAGTTGGGATACGTCACCTCCCAGATGACGGTGTTTCTGTCACGTACTGGTGTTTGTCATATGCACCAACTCCGCGTGACATGACGCCCAACAAGCCTGAGTGAGAGGAGCGGAGCCCTCACGCTGTCGTGCGCATATAAGTCACGGCCATCAAGGTGTCACTTTGAGGGGTTGGTGGCTCCAAGCGATCCAATACAAATAAGCAGAGCCACCTCGACTTCCTCCCTCGCCCTCTCGTGGCCGATGCCCAGGCTCTGGTGACTCCTGACAGAGAAATGGCCGTTATGTCCTCCATCCCCACCAAGCTCTCCTATCGCCGCCAGTCCAAGGGCAGCCAGGCGATAGCCGAGACAGCCCAAGATGCCGCCGATCGGATCGTTGACGCCTACACCGCCCTGGCCAAAGAGAGCTCTCTTGCCCCATGCCCATCCGTCAACGCCATCCTGTCGGGCTTGGTCAAGCTATGCTCCGAGATCCACGACCAGGAGACCGTGGATATGGTGAGGAGCAGAGCTCCACAAAACTTGCAGGAGGCCACGAGACGTGATTTCTGACATGACACTTTAGATACTCCGAGACGAGCGGGTCGAAACGGTCCTGCCCGAGCTGCGGCGATTCTGCGCCGACTCCGAGTTCCTGCTAGAGCGTCACTGGGCCGAGTGGGTGCAGAGCGACGAGGACAGGGACCTTTCCGCTAATGTCTGGGACCGCCTCAGCAAGTTTCCCTACTACAGCAACTACGTTGAGCTAGTGCGAATAGAGCTCGCCGCACTCTTCACCGTCTTGCCTTCGCCTCCGACCAAGATTGCCTACATCGGCTCGGGGCCCATGCCCTTGACATCCATCTGTACCATGCAGGCACTAAACGGCGACGGCTCCCCATGGGGCGAATGGGAGGGACTCCCCTTGCTGGAGATCCTCAACGTCGACTGCGACGACACCGCTCTGAGAATTTCAAGGAACATGGCAAGCCAGCTGGGCCTGACGGAGCAAGGCATGGGATTCATCAAGGCCGACGCCCATGACTTTAATCTGGATCTCTCCGGGTACCAGGTCGTCTATCTCGCTGCTCTTGTTGGCTCGACCAACGAGGAGAAGGAGAGGTGCATTGTCAACGTCGCCAGCCGCATGGATCCTGGCGCCGTTATCCTGACAAGGTCTGCCTGGGGGCTTCGCAAGTGCTTGTACCCGGTAAGTACATCTAGAGGCAGCAGTAGAACTGATACATAGGCAGCATATTCGATGGGCGACTAACACTGTTTGTAGGAGCTGCAAATCAGCCGGCCTGCGCTTTTGCAGTGTCTTGACATTTGCCTTGTGTTGCATCCGTACGGGGCCGTGGTGAACTCCGTCATGGTCGCCAAAGTTAAGCAGAGGCCAGGGTAGCTGGTTGGGAGTGCTTCGCCTTTGTGCAGCAGGAACCAAAGATACCAGGAAGGTAGTTAATATCAATTAATGGTTTATGTGGTTGTTGCAATCACTCCCGTTGGAGATCCAGGGGCGGCTTCTGCTGTACCGTACGTCCCGTGCACCTGGTGCCTGGATACCAGATCGTTCCGTCCGTCAAATGCAATGTTCGGCCGGTGTGTCGCTCGCGCGGACGGGTGCTCCCATGGTGGCGTAGGCCCCAGAACATTCTAGGCGCAGAGGATTGAGCGCGTGGGGGCGGAGAAGGACACAGACATGGACCCCGACGGCCATTTCCCACGTGGCATAGGTGCTCGCAAAACAAACGCTTTGATCCTGTACCACTATTCAGCGGTATTGAACGGTGTTGAACCGTAATGCTGTTCAGACGAAGCAGCACCTTCTCAATGAACCGCACGCCGATCAAGATGCCATCTTCATCACGCATGTCCTCCTCGTCCCCAAAGTCCTCGTTGTTGCTGTCCAGACACGTAAGGCAGGTGACCACAACTGCCGTGTAGAGATCCCCCATCCGTGCCGGAAGCTTCTCTTTGGACAGCCTGATAAGGTTGTCCTTGAGCTCGATCTGGCGCTGCAGCCCGTGCCTGTCCCCGGCCAGGTTCAACGCCTCCCCCGGCCGGCCCCCAGACTCTTCCTTTCCATCTGCGTACTCGACAAAGCTGCTACCGATGCCCAGCTCCAGCAGACACACGCCCAGGCTGTAGACGTCGTGCTGCATGACGTAGTCCTCCTGCGCGCGAAGCCCCTGTCGAGAAGGGTGGCGGTACAGATCGCGCCGCCAGTCATCGTCTCCAATCCTCACCGTGCGCGAGGCCGCGCCACGAAACGAATTGAACCCGACTAGGAAGGCGGAGACCGATGCTGAGCCTTGCCCATTGCCAAGCAGCATGATGGTCTCGGGGCGGATATTCTTATGGACGAAGTCGCACGTATGCAGGAAACTGACTGCCTCAGCGAGCTGCCGCGCGATGCTTAGGATGGTCGAGAGGCTGTAGAACGGCGCCATGCTTCCGGACAGGAAGTGTTGCCGGAGGCTTTTGCGATCCACTAGCTCCGGAGGAAGCACAAAAACGATGTCGATAGAGGAGAGTCGATTCCTGTCGGCTTCCCTGTGTTTGATAAGGCCCTGGCATTCTAGGATTCCGAACCTAGGCTGGACGTTCTTGAGCTTTTTGGCCAGCGCTTCGGCATCGTCCCGGATTCTGCTGACATCAGCCCCAGCCGCAAGTGGGATTGAGTCGACAGCGTACATCTTGGTCGAGGTGCCTGCTCGTTTGGCCAGTTTCGTCGTCGAGCAGGGCGGCTCTTGGACAGCGGCCCAGTCAATGCCATTCGCGGGAAGGCTGACATGTATATGACCGGTATTTTCGCCCTTGATGGACAGACGGAGATTTTTCGCCGAGACAAGCGTCGAGTCGGGGCCCAGGACGACGGGAGTAACCGCCAAAGATGAACGTCGAGTAACCGCCTGCTCCGCCGACCTACCAAGCTCCAAGTCGATGGCCACATCAGCAACGCGCAGCATAAGAAACCATGTAGGGTCGAAGATGCTTTGCCATTGCTTCAAACTCGTCACTGCCTCGTCGAGCGAGTCGCGCACGACCATGTACTTCCACCGGCTGGCAACGTTGCCGTCTTTCTTTTTGGAGGGGACCGAGTCGACTTTACTGATCGCAGCCTTGAGCTTGGTCGACAAGATCTCTAGCACCTGTTCCTGGATGCGGCGGTGCTCCTCGCTGAGCCGGCTGACGACCTTGCGAAGGAACTCAATCTGGACGACTGTCCGACTCCATATGGCATTGACTGCCACCATCCTCTCCTGGAGACCGTCGTTTGCGCCTTTGAAGTCCTGGTAGGCCCTGACGAGGATTGCGCCGGCCCTGCTGGAGCGTCAGTCTTTGTGCTCCCCTGGGTGGACGCACCCAAGCCTCCTTTCTTACTCGAGGCACACCTCCGCCACGCGGAGCGCTGGGAGAATTAGCTCCGCCATATTCTTTGGCGTGAAATGGGATGCTCTACTCGAACACGCTAGACGATCCTTGTTTCGCCTTGCAGACTCTTGTAAAGAAGCTAGGCTTCCTCGTGATACATCATACAGCATCGGGAGCCCGTCCACCCCCCGGGGCGGTCCCGCACAACCTTCCTCGTGTTATCAGTTGCCCGAAGTCTGCCTGCAGAGCGCTCTGCATTGTGCATTTTTTTGTTCGATTGGGTCAATCCGACAAGCCACATAGGTGCCTAACCCCCGGTCCACGATCGGGCATCATTCTGCCCCAGCCTGACTATTCCTTGCGTACATGTACTTCCTCTCTCCCTGCCGGGCGGCGCGATTCGCCTGCGTGTTTCTTCTTCCTTTCTCAGGAGGACTCGCACGCTTTCCGGCAGCTATTGCTGACGGATCCCGCTCCCAGTAATACTTCTTTTTTACTCACACAGTCCGGTGCTCTGTCATCTACCATATCTTCCACGCGCAATGTCACATCGTTCATCGACTCCATCATCCGAAAACAGCCATGGCCTGGGAGCATCCCAAGTGGCACCAGAGGCCACACGAATCGCAGTAAATTCCAAAGAGCCTCGGATTCCGCTAGACACATTGCGTCGCCCCCGGCATTCCGACGGCTCCTTGCATGTTGAGTCACATTGCGGGAGGCGAGAAACCTTCTCCGCGCCAGTCACATCGTGCTCCGCATGCCTTGGGGAGCGGAACGAGCCCGTCGCTAGCCCCTCCATCCCGCGCCGGTACCGATGTCACCACAGCACCCCCGTTAACAAGACTCCATTCCGACCTCGTTCTCGACTCGAAAATCGACACTGTCGACCTCGGAGACAGCGTGCTGCACACTCTTCGTCACCCCGGCCGAGCAGAAGGCGAGCCGTACACTGAGGTCAATGAACAATGGGTCCGCGATGGGAAGCTGGGGGAGGGCGCGCATGGTGTCATATGGCGCGAAACGCTAGTGGACCGGAGTAAGGTCCGGGCAGTCAAGGAAATCAAGAAGAGCGTGCTTGGACTAGGCTACACAAGAGAACTCGAAGCCGTCGTCAAATTTTCTCACCCCAATGTTGGTTTTCCACATATGCTCCAACATTTCCCTCCAGAACTTTTTATTTTTCTCTTGTTTGACCCGACACTGACCCCTCCTGATAACAAATTCTTGGGACCGGTCAAAACTAACCAGTCGCCATCTCAAACAGAACATCATTGTCGTATCTAAGGGGCTTAAATGGCGTGTCAAAATCTCCGACTTCGGCGATAGCAAGCGGCGTCTTCAAGATATAATGCTGCAGAACGTGGTATCTACCAGGTGAATAACCCCCATATACGCAGCCCCAGAACAGCTCCATCTCGTGGAGGACACCGGTCCCGTTGACGAGCCTCTGGGCGCCATGGATATCTGGGCGCTCGGCGCTGTGTCCGACCGTGTTCTCACTGCGCATGTCCCTTTCGAACCGATGAGTAAAGAGCTTAGGGAATATGTACGCGGCTCCCAAGACAGGTTCCCTGTACTCAGATTGCACAATCTGGGTGTTTCCCAGGCGGCGATCGACTTCATCATCATATTGATGAACCCGCACGCACGATCCCGACCTCTAGTCTCAATGCTCGGCCACACGACTGGTTCCATTTGTCGCTGGACCCTCCTAGAAGGACACCTGAAGGTACGCAGGTAGCTTCTCATCAAGCTTCCTATGGTCTAACCTCGCAGTTTGTTATTGGCGCCTTCGGCATATTTTAGCATCAGCACACGCCAGAACATACAGCCAGGGTTTCTTGCCAGCATCGAGAGTGGTCCTGAAAATATTTCGGCTCCCTCGGCCGATTGGAGCGCTCGAGCCTTGGGCAGCGCTACCGACCGAACTGAAGCAACCATCCAACCCACCTGCCGTGCCTTCCTCGGACGACCCAGGGACAGAAATTCGTTATCAACATATGCCGAAGCCCTATAGCCCGACTCTAGTGACCTCTTATTCCGATTCGGCAAAAGGGCAACGCGATGAAGCCGTGGCCGGGAGGGCCAGCTCGCCTGTCGGTAGTCCCCCTCATGCTCCAGCGGCACGGGTTGACGACAAACAGGCGTCAAAGCTACCTAACACGCCTAGCTTGTCTCCTCAAAATGACCCGGCCGAACGACACTCTGACAAGACCATGACCAATCAAGCCAGCCCGCTTACCGCGCATATCTCGCAAAATCTAGTCGAGCTGGTTGATGAACCGCAGGCCACTCGGACCAGCAAACCTGTCGTGCCTTCGGAGAACAGCCCGCCAAAGGAAGTTCACAAAGAGGCAGCGCCCAATCCATCGAATCAATCTAAATCTAGTTGCCATCAACCGAATGAACCAAGTGGTTCTAAAAAACCTCCAAAAGAGGTATGTTGTGAATGCCTTGGTTGTATAATACCGTAAAGGGGGAACTCACGAATTATACTGCACTCTACTCTTGCCAAAATACAAACCATTTAACGCTTCACCATATCCCAAACCCAATGCTTGGTTTTATGCTGGTTCGAGATTCCACTCCCTCTTGCCCTATAATATGGCTTTAGCTCCTGCCGAGCTAGGCTGCTAGACCCATAATACCAAGCCTGCGGGGAAGAGCTCCAGTCACTTGTAGTGAATGATTGGATATGATCTCAATCGACCATACGTGTTGGGTTCTCCGCACCCCTTTTAACAAGATAAAGGGCATCACCGTTGCGCGACGCGCTGGGAACCACTCCAAAGTGGCACGGAGAGTTACCGACAGTCTTCTGCATCTGTGGAGGCGAAACATCTTTACCAGCACGTCGGGAAACCCCCTCAGGATCCATCCTCTCGGCCGATAGGATGAAGTTGTCCGGCTAGTGACCTCCCCGCGAGCTATAGGTTGGCGCTCTTGCGGGGCAAGTGCGTGAACGCCTTTCAGCCGCGCCGGGCGTCCGGTGGCGTCGCCTTTGGGCGTTACACGAATTTTCACGAAGCGATTACTGGTTGTAAATAGGTAAACCAGTAATAAATTACCAGGAGCAATCCGGACTGCACGATAAAATAGAAAGGAAGACAAGAAAAGGAATAAAAAAAAGAAAGAAAATGAGAAATGAGAAAAGAAACGAAATAGAAGAAAAACAGGAAAAGAAATAGGAAAGGTGGTAACTACAAGTCTCCTGGCAGTGAAGTCAAGTCACAAAGTTAAATGCCTCCATAGACCCAAGCTAATTCATGACAGATTTTATAGGGCTTCGTTAGCAGGACCGCACGTTTTGTTAGAAGGACCGCAAATAGTGGATTTTTGCTGGGGCTACAGTGCTAACATCGCCAAATATGCACGCATTCGGTACCTTTGCCAATTGCTAGCGATTTCCAGCCAATTTAATACCTTTGCGAATAACTTCATAAATTTTGATGTATAACCTATAGTTTTTGATGCTTTTTGATTTTTTTTGGCCCGCACACAAATTAAAATTTTCTTTACCCATGCAGGCTTTACTTTTTGTTTTTCGCACTAACGGCTAACGGCCACGGGCGACGGCCTACCGCCAATATAAATAACCCTACTTTTTATCCCTCCTTTGCAAAGGGCGAGGCGGCCTTTCTGGCGTACGCGTATGAAAACGGCTACAATCTAGCCGTCAAAAAGCGCTTCCTACGAGGCGCCAAAAGCGAGGCTATTACGAAAGTTAACTACCGTTATTCCAAAGGCCGGCCTAAGTCCGTTGCAGTCACCCAAACCGCCGAAGCCACGCACGAAACCAAACGACGCAAAACCTCCTCCCAAATGACAGATTGCGGCTTTAAGGTCAACCTTTAACGCGTTTCCGGGCAGGGTTGGAAAATCGAGCCCGTTAAAGCGCGTAACGGCCAAAAGCTTACCCACAACCACCGCTTTATTGCAACAATTGCTTTTACTTCGTTCCGGCAACGCAATCTAGCCCAATACAAAAACCGGATCGTTACAAATTGGAGGGCGGGCACGAAGCCGTCACAAATTATAGCCAACCTCCGGGAATCAAGCGAGGCCGTTAATTTTAGCTACCAGAACCTTAACAACCTCCTGCACGATTGCCGGCGCAAAAAGCTTAACGGACGCACGCCTATCCAATGGCTTTATAAAGTACCATTAAATAACATCAAATCCTATCAAATTGCCTGCTAATTTACCTATCTCCGATAGCAATTCGATAACCCAAATGCGTTTTTTTAGCGTAACCTTAGGGACGAAAACGGCCGGATCCTTTGCCTATTTATCGCTTTAAAAACCTCCCTCCCTTTTTTCGAAGCCGCCCCCGACGTACTCGTTACCGATTGTACTTATAAAACCAACCGCTTTAGCCTACCCTTATTTAATTTCTATGGGATCCAGCCTTTCCGGAAATCCTTTTCAATCGCCGCCGCGCTTATTAACGCCGAAAAAAAAGGCTAATATGCGTGGGCTTTGCAAACGCTGCACGAGTATTTGTTAAAAAACGACGTGCCTTTCCCTAAGTTGGTAGTTATAAACCGGAAGTTAGCGTTAATTAATGCTTTAAAGCGCTACGAGGACTTTAAGCGCGTTCCCTATCTGCTTTGTAAATGGCACGTTAATATAAACGTTTTAGCCAAAAGCAAACGTCATTTCCTACCGGCCACGCGTTTCCCTAACGGTTCGATCAAACGCAACGAAAGGTTCTCCGCGTTCCTTAAAAATTAAAACGCCCTGTTAATTTTTAATAGCGAAAAGGTATTCGAAAATCGCTTAAAAACGTTTACTAATGGCAAATACCTAACGGAAGCCGTAAATTACGCGGTAAAAACCTAAATCGACCTATGGAAAACCGTTTTTATTAATTGTTAAGTTAACCTCGTATTTTATTTTAGCTACCGTATAACTTCCATCGTTAAATCGCTCCACGCCGGCATAAAAAGGTTTATTACAAGCGCGGGCGGCGATTTGGTTACAATTTTTCGTAAATTAACATTATATTGGCGCAACCAAATAGCGGATATTAAGCTCGCACGCAACCAAGGGATAAATAAAGCGCCGTTCGGGCTTAACGAGCTACTTTACGGCTTTGTTAAAAGCTAAATCGTGCTGCAAACGCTACGGAAGTGCGAGAAAAAAATCGCGGCCTTACCAAAGCAACCTCGGTAAAGCTATTGGGACCTAGCACCTAACGAGCCTTGCATTTGTACTATTACGGCTTTTTACGGATTGCCCTACCGCTACGTCCTTTTCCATCATTTCGCTAATAACGAGCCGCTTTCCGTCACCCAGTTCGATCCGTATTAGCGTTGGAACCGGGAATCGATAACTTCGTACGTTTTAAATCCTTAGCGCCCCGTTAGACCGTTAGATCCAACCCCGATTCGAAGCAAAAAACGCCCTCGAGGGTTTATAACCGCATATAACTCGACCAAACGCCTGCCGAGCCTATACGAAATCGCCGAAAAAAACGAGGTGCAAGAGGCGCAGCCGCCCCCTTTTATAGCGCCGGCCCGACTTTTAACGGGCCCTGCCCGTGGCCGTAGCCGTTAGCCTGCCCGTAGCCATAGCCGTGCCCGTGGCCGTAAACCTTCCTCGTTACCAGATCCCCTCCGTAGAAAGGAGGGTACCTACGAGGCCGGCACCGCCAACCCACGACGATCTGCGCGCATAATAACGAGATACGAATTTGTAAATGACGAAAAGGAGGAGATTGACCTGATTCCCATTAAATTTAAGTGCAGATTCGATAAAAAGATGGCTGAAAAGGAAGCAAATATTCGGCAAGTTACATAGGAAATCCAGAAATGCATTATAGTTTTGGGGGTTTAATTAAACGTTGTGCGTTAAGATACGAGTTATTGTTATTAATTATTTGATTGGCACAAGTTTGGCATTAATGTATTCGCAATTGGCGGCGATTTGGCAGTGGTACCGAATGGAAAAGTGCTGCATTGTGGGTTCCACTATTTGCGGTCCCTCCAACAAAACGTGCGGTCCTGCTAACGAAGCCCATTTTGTAACGCTGAACCGATATTCATAAAAAAATTCTAGGCCACGTATATTTGCAATAATGTCATTCCAGGTACAAGTCACAAGCTGCAACATTTCCTGGAACCGCCCCCACCCGTGGACGAATGCACCCGACGATTACCCTTCCCTCCTTTTTAGCATGCTTGACCCTCCGAATGAAGTGCCTGGAGCCTGCTGCTCAATGCTGCCCGGTGGCTGGGCTTCCTCTTCGACAGGCTCCGAAATAGAGCCAGCACCCGACTCCTTGGCCGTAGCATCCAAGTTTGGCAATTGGGCAATCGCGGAGCAAATGTTCTTGAAGTGGATGGGCATCCAAATGTCGTAGATATTTTTTGTGAATCGATATGTCGTCCATTTTTTTTTGCCTTCGAGCGCCGTGAAGTCGAATCCGTGGATTTTATGGCGATAGAACTTCGTTCCCTTTCCGGCGATTACTGGGTAATGGCCGAAAATCCTAACGGTATTATCGTCGTGCGAAAATGAGAAGGCGAGAATCTGGTGGTCGATTTCATCCTCCCGGTTTACCGCACGGAAAAGCTCGACCATGGCGCGAACCGCAAGTGTCATGCTGTGGGCGTTCTGCCGGTCTGCGATGTCGAGCGCCCCAACGCCGCATTTCACTTCGCTGGCCAGGAAAGGGAAGTACATGTAATAAGTAGCCATGAATAGCGATTGGTCCCCAGAGAGAAAGTCGCCTATTAACGGTGACAGTTTGGCGAGCTGGTCGGCGGTAAATGCGTCTCGTCTGAAGCCAACGGAGTAGTCGGGCTGGGGACGAGGGTTGGTAAAGGGGACAGAGTTGTTCCATCCTTCGTTGACGCTTTCGATCAGGATGTCCAGATGGCCCGCACCGAACGTGGCAAGACTTTCGGCCGAAGGAACGATAAGTCGAGCGACGTCTTGGATGATCCGCGCCTCGTTTTTGTTGTGTAGCTTGTGGCAGGTCGCCCTGAAAATGTCGTCCCGGAAAAGAGTGTCACCAGGAACTGGTTGCGGCTTTTCGAGGAGAGACTGACAGAGAGCCTTGCTGGCATCGGATGAGGACGAGTGGAGATTGGTCATGTAAGGGCCTGTCCTAGACTAACGATTTTTTGCTAAAATTTTTCTAAAGCTTGAAAGCCTTGCATTAAAAAGGAAGCATATGAAAAGAATTTGCATTATTTAAAACCACATCCATATTAATTTGTTTTTGCTATCCTGCCTTTGGTGTTGATATATTTTAGAAAAAAGTTGAGCAAAAAACCAAAAACCAAAAAACCGTTAGTCTAGGACAGGCCCTAACTGCCTTGGACCTCGAGGAGGGTCTCATAACGTTGGTCCCGGTATGGCGCGCTTTTCTCTCCGCGCGGCTTCTGGTCGCTCGGCGCTGAGCTAGCAGAGTTGGATCGTTTGCGCGACTGGCTGGACGACGATCTCTTCCGCGCAAGGATGTTTTTCATGGCCGGAAACATCTTCCATGCAGCTTCTGGCCCCTTTGGCCAATATCCTTCCTCAGCCCAGAAAGCAATCGGATCAGTCTGCGCGGGGCTTTCGGGTCCGACGGTCTCCGCAGGGGGTATTTGGGTGTGGCCCAGGCCCAATCTGTGCTCGAGCGGGCTGTCGCACCAACGGCCCCTGCTGGGGGTGTGGGGTGTATGGGATGTCCGTCGTCGCTTGTGGCCTAACCTGTGCTCGGGTGCGCCGTCGACCCAGGTTATTGGGGGCTGCGGACTACTATCTTGTTCGGCATTTACCGCCGGCGACAGGAGTCGCCTCCGAGAAGCGCGACCCCGAGCCATGATGGAGATGGACGGAGCTGGGAATGGGAATAGGCCCCTTTTGTATGCGCTGTCGAAGGATTGATCGAGGTTGATTGAAGACGGGCGTGGGAGGAAATGCAAGGTCGCGTCAGATGGACCCATATTTGCAGGGCCGCTCCTAGCCAATGATTGGGCGCGGTTGGACCACGCTAATTGGAACCTTGATTGCTACAGTGACAGGGAAAAAGGAAAAGGATCCAGGAGAGGAAAAAGATATAGGAACAGGGGAATAGGAAAAGATACAGGAAAGGACTGGGCCGACGGAGATGCCGTCTTTCTTGTTTCGGCTTTAATACCTGTTTGACCGACACAATAAACTGCAACCAGGCCCTGCATAGACGCCCTAATTAGGGCAGTAAATGATGTACGCATGCCCGACGATTACGGCCACAATGCTCATGTGTGTCAGATGATAAACCCCGCATCTTTTTCCGAACAATCTTTGACCTACATGGTAGACACTCGCCCGGATTTTTGGCACTCACTTTTCCTCCGGGCTTATCTACACGTTGGCAGGCAGGCCGTTTTCGCTAGATACTCTCGCTCGAGAGCTACCGAGCAAGGATGTGACGCCCCGTCTCTTTTCCAACCTTTTGCGAGCCGCGCTTATTACTCATGGCACAATACCTCTGCAAAGCCCGCCCCAAAACAGAAATTTCACAGACTTTTATGAAACCCTATTCGGAAAACTTCTCTATCTGGTCGGACTGCTCTGTCACTGCCTGCAATGTCCGGCATGGGAGCCCTCGCGGCCCTCAGCTTGGCCTGCTACATTTTCCATGTCATAAGTTTCGGCAGGGAGACCATCGACATAGTGACGAGCATCTACCGGAATGGGACAGGGTTCGATCCTTCCTTGGACAGCGACGCCAGCATCCTCGCCGGCATTTCTACCGAGATACAGGCTGTCCCGAAGCCCGGCTCGCCCACAGACCTTGACAAGCAGATTCTCGTCTGGGCCGAAGTGTGTCAAGACGTGGTGCGTGAGCTACAAGAAACGATAGTTTATCGAAGAAGGCTACGGACCCCGAGAAGCCCAGAGGACGATCGACAACCCGCCCGGGAGATTAGTCGATCTCTACAAAGATATGTGGTCTTGGCTGAATGACCATCAGCAAACACATCAGAGAGAAGCAGCACTCTACTTCAAGCTGCTGCTCGATAACGTGGGGGACAAGCTTTTAGTGGAAGATAGTTTGAAGGGCCAAGATCTTTACTCCTATCGAGCACCGCCACCCCCCATGACAGTGCTCTTGATGGCATTGGCATTTACATCTCGATCTTTCCAGATTCTGCGTGGCACAAACCAACACGCGGCCACTACCCGGGAGCTCGCCCAGCTTTGCGAGCAGACAGTTCATGATGTCAAGGTCAGGTGCGCCGGCTTGATCGAAGTACGTCTCCCTGGGCCTCACGAACGCGAAACAAGGGGGTTGGGAACATGGCGATGGCGATAAGTTGATGGCAGCCGCGTTCTCCCAGAGCTTCCAGTTTATCCATCGGTCCGTTTTTGACTTCCTACGAACCACGACTTCTGGCATGTGCCTGCTGGCCCATGGCACCGTCTCGGACAGCGAGCTAGCTGCAAGGAACCTGGAGGCTATTCTGGCCAGACTTCACCTTTTTCCGACGAAGCCCGACCAGGGGGGCTGCTTCCTCCGCTTGCTCGGATGACGGCAAAGAAGAGCCCCAGAACACTCGCCGTTGACCAAGGGCTCTGGCGGATCTTTCTCGAGACGGAGCAGTTGTTTCAGTCTATGCGTTATTATGAACGCGGGATATTCGCTCTGCCCCAAAAGCTGCGCAGAGTTGATCTCAGCTGGGGGTCTCACCGAGCTTCACTAGCTGAATCAAGGAGGGCTTTTCTGGTCCTTCTGGGGGAAGGCGTGGATCCTCCCGACAGAATAGTCTACATGGCGGTTCCTTGGGGCGCACAGTCAGGAAGCTCGCTCGACATCTATCAGACACCTTTCGTGGTGATCCCCGCATTCGCCCACCGCGCCACTACCGACCAGACAGAACACTACTTTTGGCGTTGCAAGCTGTTATGCAGCTAGAGAAACAACGCATAGGCAGCAGGATGTTATACTGCCACAGGTATCACGCCAACAATCAACGTTTCTATTGGCTGACCCGCGGGATCCCATCAACCTTCTGGCTTTGCAAAGTTCCAGCCTCCATGCGTCTCGAGGCCATTCTACATCACATTCACGAGGGCCGGCCCCATCTTGCAGGACTACCCCAAGTGGCAGCCTTTGAAGACTTCTACCGGGCCTTCAAAGCACAGGATGAAGCAGAGACCGGCTTCGAAAATGGCGCCGGCGTCGTGGCGGTGTCGTGTGTTGTACAAGGTGGTTCTCCACGCGAAAAATGTTGTATCGTGTCGCCGGAAGACGCCTGTTACACGGCGGACCTGCCCATGGCGTGGGTTATGGCACCGACGCTGGTCCCTGACATGGAATGTCAACCGCAGCCTTCCCGGCGAGGGCACGATTGTGGATAGAATGCGTGAGCTTGGGCTTACACTGGAGGCGGAGAGAGATTAATTGCTGGCCCCCAACGTTCAATACTTCCATGATGTTGGATCATAATTCCAGCATAATTGCATCATTATTCTGGCGCATGCACTTGAGGGATCTGGAGGCCTGGAGGGCCTGGGAGGCCCTGGCCTACGGGGTCCTACGGACCCCGTGACCTGGAGGGCCAAGCTCTACAGGTAATGTATATAAGGGCTTGGTTGCCCTCCCTCTCTGGCAGATAGATCCCTTTCCTCTTCGTGCACAATAGATTATGATTCCTCTGATATAAGGAATCATTGTTCACCCTGTTTTGGAGATCTCCGAGCCCACAGGAGTACATACTCCTACCAACACTGATCAGTGTTGCTTTAGGGCAACACAGATAAGCAAGGTAGAGGGTTCTTTCGAAAGCCCCGACCTGCCAGCAGGCCAGAGCGGTTTTCTGAAGGACCTGGAGCAGGAGACCCCAAATCTCCCGCTCGGTAGCGCATTCGAGGAAGACCGACAAGACTCTCCTGGAAGCCCCGACCTGTCCTGCAGGCCAGAGCGGCTTTTGGTTGAGAGACTTGGCGATCTTCGCGGAGGGCGTTGCGTGATCCCCGAAAGCCCCGACCTGTCCGGCAGGCTCGAGCGGCTTTTGGACCAGAAGATCACAGTAGGCAATACCGCTTGCCAAACCCCTTTCCCCCCCCCCTTCGACAACATGTCCGGATCAGCCAACCCGGACGGCGATGAGCGCAAGGAGCAAGTGATCCTGGATCAGGAGCTCCTAGAGGCCCTCGTCGATTTCGGTTTGCCGAAAACTATTTTCGCCGTGTGCGATCGACAGTTTTACGACGAGCAGAACTACACCCTTGGATGCTCACCAGACGACGCATCCAACGAGCGCCGCAACACCTGGATCATTAAAACGATGATCGCGAACAAGCCGTACAAAGGCGAAGACCTACTTGCTGCCTACCTCGAAGACTTTGAGGGATGGACCCAGCAACACTTTGAAGGCCTCGACATCCGGATCACACGAGCGCTCAAAGCCTTCTTGATCAAGCGAAGGATCACCCTCCCAGGCTACGCAACGCTTAAGATCACCACACGCCTCGCAAGACTCCTCGCGGAAACAGAGGCACAGAACGCGGCGATCGAGGGAGCACGACAACCCCTTTCCCATGATCACAAGCCGACAGAAAAAGCCTCGGCTAAGCAGCAGCCCGAAACAGGGATTTCAGCCCGACGGCCCCCTTCACCCCTTTCCCCTTTTGTTCTAACTCGCAGGCGATCAAGCGAAATAACGCGCTTGAGATCCTACGAACGGGATCGCGGTGATCCCACGCCAAATGGGATTAGCCTGCCGCCATCCGGCCTACCAACAAGCCCCCCGCCGCCACCAGGCCTACCGCCACCAGGCCTACCGCTACCAGGCCTACCGACAGGCCTACTGCCACTAGGCCCGCCACCAGGCCTACCGGCAGGCCTACCGGCAGGCCTACCGTTATTTTTGCCACCAAAGGAAGGAAGGTTTGCAGATTTTAATGATCTCGGAAATTCCTTTCCAAAGCCACCGGCAACAGCCACCGCCACGGCGCCTGCCCAAGCAACCCCAATGCCCGCCCGACAAACGCGGCCAACGGACGAAACAATGTGCCAACGATCTCGCCTCAAGCCCCCAATGCCCGTCCGACAACAGTACTATACGGTACTAATCACGTGCAAAGGTTTCCCGATTGCCTGCATAAAAGAAAGAATTGCCGGTGTTGGATAACGTTAACCGGTGCAGGCAATCGGTGGGGAGCATCAAAGGTTCGGATCCTTTGATCCCGTGATCTTTGATTACGGGATCCGAGGAATAGGAGAGTTTGAAGGACAGGGAGCAGGAGAATGGCCGTTTTCGAGATCCTCGCGATCACCCCGGCACGCACAAGACTCCGAGCCTCTGGGCACGCACAAAGCCCAGAGCCTTTCGGCACGCCAATGGCCGTTTTCGAGATCCTCGCGATCACCCCGGCACGCACAAGACTCCGAGCCTCTGGGCACGCACAAAGCCCAGAGCCTTTCGGCACGCCAATGGCCGTTTTCGAGATCCTCGCGATCACCCCGGCACGCATAAGACTCTGAGCCTCTGGGCACGCATAAGAGCCCCAGAGCCTCCGATACGCCAATGGCCGTTTTCGAGATCCCCGCGATCACCCCGGCCGATACCCGATCACGAGGATACAAGCCGTGCATGCGCACAAAAGAAAAAGTTGCCAGTGTTGGATCATAATTCCAGCATAATTGCATCATTATTCTGGCGCATGCACTTGAGGGATCTGGAGGCCTGGAGGGCCTGGGAGGCCCTGGCCTACGGGGTCCTACGGACCCCGTGACCTGGAGGGCCAA
>JNVV01000005.1:1798200-1872438 GCA_000733355.1 Falciphora oryzae
TTGGTTGCCCTCCCTCTCTGGCAGATAGATCCCTTTCCTCTTCGTGCACAATAGATTATGATTCCTCTGATATAAGGGATCATTGTTCACCCTGTTTTGGAGATCTCCGAGCCCACAGGAGTACATACTCCTACCAACACATGACGTATAAAGCAGCAAGAACAACACGCAGAAAAAAGGCAAGAGTTCGACCGCCTCCCCTCTCAGGTAGGCGGCCAGCACATGCCATGCGTGTGCCCGGACTCAAACCGGGAGCCCATCGATGGCAACGATGGATTTTACCCTTAAACCACAAACGCTTGTGGATATTTGATGGAGAAGCAAATTCCCACGTCGATTCAAGAGGACCCAGAGCCGCGCGCCTCGCTTTCAGTCCTCCTGAATCAGGCGATACGACTGCTGGGCTATGGACGCTCAATGCGCTGCAAGTGACCCAGCTACATGTTTTGTACCCGTCCCTTTTCGGCCCCTTCACAATTTCCCTCGCATATCAAGTGCGGCGCAGCTGTGCTCAGGGTTGCAGCCGCAGCCGCCAGCCCTTTGTATCCAGAGGCGCGGGTACGGCGTGTTTATGCATGGTCCTCAAAGCGCCACGGCCAAGATGCACTCCCTCGGCCCCCTCGAAAATCTCGCTAATAGCCGGTGATCCTCCCGGCCACAACCGGCGACGTAAAAACTGTGTGTTCAAATATGCCGTCTAAGATCTAAGTGCTCAAGTCTTCCCCGCAGAATTCTTTTCTGTCCACCCCTACTTCTGACCCTTTAGAGAGCCCATCTCGAACATGCGCTTCCTTCCCCCTCTTCTGGCAGTTGTGGTCCTTTTTGGGCTTCGTGCACCCTCCGCTACAGCAGTCACGTTTACTAATCCCAATGGCTCCCTTCCCGCCCACGGTCTAGCGGCGAGGACCCCCCAGCGGGCGAATGATAAGGCTCCGTCTGCTGATACTTTTTACCGAAGGGCTCACCACAGAGGTAGGCCTATAGCTGCTCAGTCTCTTCATTCTTTGCTCAGCTAACAGTATTGCGGCACAGTGATCGTGCTTGGGAATTTTTTGTACATCGACGGCGGCGAGGTTTCGCTGATATTGAACGGAAGCCATCCAAAGGACCAAAAGAAAAACTCCAATCCCGGTATTAATATCTTTCATAATATACAAAAATAGGCGTCAAGGTGCCAGCGTTACCGAAGTCCAAGATCTAATCATTGCGAGTCGCCCCGTCCAGCGTCGACCACGCTCGCGGTGCCACTCAAAACATCGTGGGGAATATCGGGATTAAGCATGGAGAGCGTTGACGAGAAGCCACCGGCGACGCGCTGGGCCGCAATCTGGGCCGAGCCCTCCACCAACTCGTTCTCCGTTTGGGGTGGCTCGGTCATCGACACCAACGACGGAAACCCCCCGTCGTCTCCAAGCATCGCGACCTTCTCTGCCAATGATGAAAAATGGACCGAGGGGCACACCGAGGCTAGGGATCACGCCATCGCTGCTGGCATCATCAGGTCCGAGAAGATGGGGTTTGCGAGGGTGGACGACACGGTGTTCATGCTGGGCGGCGCCGCGACGCGGTTCACAGATACCCGCATAGCCGGCGGCCTGATCCAAGCTACACCGGGACTGTACTCGCTCAACCTCATTACCGGCAAGTGGTCCAACGAGTCGGCCGCAGGCGATGGCTCCTTCTCAAAAGTCGGAACCTGGGTCGGCGGCCGGTTGGAGCACGTTCCAGGATTCGGCGGGCGGCGCGGGGTGCTCGTCGCGCTCGGAGGGGGCGAGCTGGGCCTCCAGCCGACCGGGTTCGGCGCCTATCCCCCGTTCTTTATGAGCTTCGGGAAGATCAAGATTTACGACGTCGAGCGCCGCAAGTGGCACACGCAGACAGCGACGGGCAGCGTCCCGTCTGAGAGGAGCCAATTTTGCTCCGTGGGCGTGCCGGGACAAAACGGAACTTACGAGATGTGAATCCTGACTCCCAAATCACTTCCTCGAAGGGGGCCCTTTTGCTGACAAACACTCTGTCGCAAAGATTCATCTATGGCGGCATCCTCGACGTGGGCCCTGGCCTGTCACAAGCATACGACGACGTCTACGTCCTCAGCCTCCCCGGGTTCGTCTGGTTTCGGGCGACGTCGGGCACCCCCCGCTGCGCACACTCCTGCGCGGCGGTTGGGAGGAGGCAGATGATCTCGGTAGGCGGCGTTGAGAAGCTCGACAGCAGGCCCAGTGAGTGGACGTCAAGGGATCCCTGGCGTCAAGGGGTGGGCGTGTTCGAAATGACGGAGCTTCGATGGCGCGATGGGTACGACGCCGACGCCGCGGATTACAAGTCGCCGCAAGTCGTGGAGGACTGGTACAAGGCTGGGTAAGCTGCTCCGCGCCTGGCGAGCAACCCTAGAAGAGTGATTGCTGCTGACATGAGCCCGGATGGGGATGCTTCAGGAACGACGACAAGGTTGCTTGGGCCTCCTCGGAGACGAAAGACCTCTTTTCCCCAAGTAAGTTAGGCACTAGATTGTTTTTTTTTCTTTTTTTTAGCCACGAAGGCAACTGACATTGGATTCCAGAACGTGAAGGAAACACCACGGATCAAGGAGGTGATAGGGGAGACACCCGGAAAGATTCGGGAGACAAAGACTCCAAGTCGACAGGTCCCGACGCTTCATTGTCCGTCGGCGCCCTGGTGGGTGTTGTGGTCGGCAGCGTAGCATTACTGGCCGTCCTCGCCTCGGTGGTGGTTTTCCTGCGGATGCGTCGCGCGCGGGATCGACCCACGAAATCGGTGAAGCCGCCTAGTTGCGACCCAGCAGGAGAAAGGGAGGGGAGCGGACCCAGAGGGGCAGAACTGGATGGGTTGGAAATGCCTGCCGAAATGCCCAGCAATCAGATGAGCAGCGGGCTGTACGAAGCGGATTCAGCTGGTCCAGTCCCTAGGCCGTTGGCCCCGGAGTAATCTCGAGGAAATGCTAGATATCCTACGTGGAGTGTCAACGACAGCTGGAGAAATGGAGTGGCTGGATGCCTGTCCCTTGTTAGATGGTAGGAGTCTTGTCCACAAGCAGGAATTGGTGCATCATTTCTTACACTTTGCCGTCTCCTCGTCTGGGGGGTGGACGCTTCTATATGTACAAGCCGGCCATCCCTCCTCGGTCTTCTGTCTTGACGGTGGAACACAGGGCACCACTAGGGCGTTCCACGCTCCTCTCCTACTAGAGACCAGTGATTTTGGGCTGTCGTAATTCATATGCGTGGCTATTCAGCCAGATGTTTTATACAACTTGCCCTAGCAAGCCCTCCGCCTTGCCCCAACACCCGACCCGCTCAGTTCCGGCCTCCACCGCGCCCACCTCCCAGGATGCGGCCCGCGCGGGCGGGCGGCTGGGGGTTGTTCTCGCGGTCGAGGAACGAGTCAATCGACTCGCCGGGCCTCCTGCCCCGCTGGGGCTCGGGCGACCGCTTCTGGCCCCTGTTCCTGCCGCCGCCGAGGATCTGTCCAGCACGCGCAGGCGGCTGCGGGTTGTTCTCGGCATCAAGTCTGGCATTGATAGCATCCTGCTCAGCCTGCTTGGACGGGTCTGACGCCTCGACCTTCGCAGGCCTGTTGTCGCGGTTCCCAGACTGGACACGGGCCGCGTTGTTCTTGGCGCGCCCACCGCCAAAAAGACCGCTAAGGAACTCGCCGGCGCGCGCGGGCGGCTGCGGGTTGTTCTCAGCATCAAGTCTGGCGTTGATGGCGTCCTGCTCGGCCTGCTTGGACGGGTCGGACGCCTCGACCTTGGCGGGCCTGTTGTCGCGGCTGCCGGACTGCTGGACGCGCGCCGCGTTGTTCTTGGCGCGGTTCCCCCCGCCGCCCAGGATCCGGCCGGCGCGCGCGGGCGGCTGCGGGTTGTTCTCGCGGTCCAGGAAGGAGTCGACCGACTCGCCGGGCCTCCTCCCCAGCTGGGGTTCCGGCGCGCGCGCGGCGAGAGCGGCCGCGTTGGCGGGCCCGCCTACGTAGCGGCGCTCGACCTCTGCGTCGGCGAGAGCCGGGAGGGTGAGGGCTAGGAGTGCGACGACCTGCGTGATCTGCATGTTGGCGGTTGTGTGAAGATTGCGGGGAAAAAAAAAAAAAGAAAGAAAGACTGATGTTGCTGAAAATGACCAAACAGAACTTTGGGTAGAATGCCGAATTCGAGTCACGGCCTGCGTGTATAGAAATGAATCGACGGGAGGGAAGGGAAGGAAAGACAGGACCGGGGGGATGGGAATGATGATACCTCTGTCTTGACTTTTTTTTTTTCTTCAAGGAGAAGACGTGCATCGAGCCTTATAACCGAGTGTTGAACCCACACTCCATCTGTCCAGACGTGCACGGGCGCCCCGACGAGCAGGGCCAGAAGAGTGAACGCCACCCCTTGCGGACGCATCAACACCGCGTCTTATTTCCAGACCCCTGTGGAGATGTTCCTTCCTGGGGCAAACGTCGCATTCCGCTGCCGCGCTCCTCTCCTTATGCTTCTCCTCTTTTAACCGTTTCATCGACCCCCACTGGGGGCCTGGCCGATGATGGGACATCGCCGTGAAAATCAGCGCATCTCCAAGATCTCTCCCATGAACAAACACGTTTCCCAACGTCTAGAACTACAGAAACGTTAATGCGTGAACCTGGCCTCGACTGGGTCAAGGCACAAGAACGGCGCCCAGTCCACTGGTAGGTGCAGTTGACGAGATTTTCCTGCGCCAGTTTCGCGTCTTGTGAAACAAGCGGGGGCCAACGTCAGATGTCGAAGCCCCCAGACAGGGCGAGAGGGGCCAAAACCGGCAGTGAAAGCCGCGCGCGTGCTGGGGTTCCCCGGGAACTCGATGCCACCAGGCCCTGAGGCACGGAGACCGTGACTCGTGCCGCGATGTGCACGAGCTTAGCTCGATGTCGACGGGAACATTGACAGCGTGTGTGCTCCAACATTATCGGATCGTCCCTTGATAGTGGGCGATGACAGCTGCAACCTACCGCGATCGATCCCTGATCGGCAGAGTCTATCGTGGCAAAAGATTTCCAACCGTCAATGCACGATATAGGAGCCGCCGTTCTCGCGGCTCTCCCGGGGCCACGGCACCAGCGGACGGAGCCACGAGCCTGGAGTCGCTGAGGGAGGTCGAATTATGGCCGTTCTCGAAGTTTCACCCTGTTCCATGATGATTCCCATGTTGTTTTGCTGCTTTTTTGAGGCGTTGCGGGTGCCAATCGAAGGCATAAAGGAGATCACCCAGAACAGCAAACCCGCGGCGATCCAAAACGCTCGATTGGCGTGATCTGCAAACGCGAGGACGTAATGATGACTTGACGAAAAAAACACGGAACTGTGAAGCTCCTATTAATAGGACTCCGTCCGTTTATTAACCCCTAGCTGGTATCTGTTCTCCTTTTTTTCTTTGGCGAGGGCGTGAGCACCTGGTGCTGGACGTTTGCGCCCTGGCTCCACTGGCTCGACTACAATCACGCAGCGGGAGCATGGAAGACACCACCGCTTGCTCCGCAGAAGCGTCCCCTCAAGTCTCCTCACAGTTGGCAAAGAAAGGATGCTGCAGCGCCTCCGTCGCCGTGATGCGCCGCCTCGGGTCCAGATGGGCCATCCGGAGGACGAGATCATTGAACTGCTCATCAACCGGATACCACAGGGAGAAAGGCTCTCCGTATCCCCCCAGCGTGGCGACGAGCCGCAGGAAGTTCTGGACGAACGGCACCTGCTCGCCGCCGTGGTAGTCGATAAAGGCCTCGATGTCGTCAACTTCGGGCGCGAAGCGTTTGATGCGCATTGAGAGGTTGGGTAATCAAGACGCGCCATAATGCCAAAGGAGAACGTGTCGGACGGAGTATGCTGTGCTCCGTGGCCCCACGCTTCGGGGCTCCTCCGGATGTGGTTTCCTGTGAGACGGTCTCTCAGGCCCTCTGCATTCGCGGGTATAGCCACTGCATCTTCCAGATCCGTGATCTGAACGTTGCGGGGGCCTAAGGTGCCGTCACTCTTTTTGTAGAAGTCCGTTTTGATGTCTGATCAACGGCCATGTTAGCACTGCCCGAGGATGCGTGCCAACAAGGGCAAGGCCAACTAATCGCTGTGGAAAATGTTTTTGTCATGCAGCTCGGCCAAGCCTTAGAGAGTTTCCGAGTATGCTCCCTCCGACGGCTGGGGGCGGAGTCCCGACTTTGATGTCGACTGGGGTCGAACCCAGATAGGGAAAGACCAAGATGTGTCATTCGGGGATATTGTCAACGAGGGCTCTGACAAGGGCGGACTGCCCGACCTGCTTCTGTAGGGATAAATGGCGCCCAAAACGGCCAGGAATGACGTCTTTGAGTGCGTACTGGCCCCCACCACAGCTTTCATAGGAAGGGATCAGTATACAAGCCACAACGACGGGGAGGATAGAGCACTTTACCTTGCACGATACACGCACCAGAGCCTCCGGCAGCCGGCCGTTCAGAGAGAACCTCCTCAATCACATAGGACTTGCCCGAGGCCGAACCGAGCTTCGTCCCCCTGGGCAAGGGCTTCTGCTGATGCTCTTCAGCGGACGGAGCGGGCGCGGTGGTAGAGGAGGACAGCTTGGCGAGAGGAGCGCTACGATGGATGGTGGATCGAGGCAGAGGCCGTGGGTGAAGCAGCAAGACGGACGTGAGGACGTTGTGATGAAACAAACAAGGGCGCAGACGACATAGAGAACACGCAGAGCGTGCCGCTGCGCGAGATTCCATGGCGAGACCCGAATGGGCCATCAAATTGGTGTTTGGCGAGCAAATGGCGGATTTTACCTGCGTCAAACTGATCTTCAGTTTTTCACCTGCCAGGTCGCACAAGGCCTCCGCGTTCGTGCTGGTTTCCTCCTTGTACCCTAACCCTACCGCTCTTCCTGATCTCGCCTTCGTCTGGTCTTTGGTGCCTTCTTCTCCGTTCGCGTGCGATTCCTGTCCCTTCTATCCGACTCTTTCTCGGTCCAATTTTCTAGATCAACACTTCCATGGCCTTTCCACTCAAAGTCGGCCTTCTGCCGCTTGCTCTTGCCAGCTTTGCCCTCAATTTCACGGACGTCGTTCTCTTCATCATCCTCTTTGTAGTCACTCATCTCCCAAGCAGGCGAATCCCGGTCCCCGTCTGCACCCTCCTCGATCGCCCGCCGGTGCTCCCGCTCCTCCATCTCGTCTTGCCGCCGAAGCAACTCGAACAGCTCGAACAGCTCCTGCACAAGCCTGCCTAACCGCCTTTCTCAGCGCCGGCAGGATCGTGATGGGCGCGCCGGCGTTCAGCGCCGCGGCGACCACCGTGACGCCCTTGCGTCCTCTCCACCTGCCCCCCATGGTCTGAGCCGCGGCGCACTTGCGCGCCACGGCCCCGAGGATCCGTCCATAGGGAACCTGCCTTGCGATCTTGGCAACCCTGTCCGGCCTGGCGAGTAAATAGCTCCTGTGGATCTCGCGGACGTCGTAGTTCGCCAGCAGGCCGCTGATCTCGTCATCCCCAGCCTCGGCCGCCAGGTCCGGGACCTCGCCCCAGTCTTCGGCCAGTCAGGCGTCGTGCTCGAGCGGCGTCTCGGTGACGGTGTAATCCGAGTGCTCGACGGCCTGGTACAGCGCGCCGACGTGCTCCCCGTGGGTCTGGTAAACGTCGGCACCGTGTTCTAGGAGCATGCGAGTTATCCCTTTCCGGGACGCGCACGCCGCCGCGATGAGCGGCGTCCCGTAGCGCCCGCCCTGGGCGGGGTTGACGTTGGCGCCGCGGTCCAGCAGAAGCTCGACCATGTCACCGCGGTCCGCCACCACGGCCGCCTGCAATGCAGAGCCATGTACGCGGCAGCGCGCGTTCGGGTAGCAGCCTCCCCTGCGGGGGTCCAGCGCGGACTCGAGGCCTCCAAGGTCCCCCTCGAACACGGCATGGGCCAGGAGGTCACCAAGCTGTGAGAAAGATATCTGCATCGTCCGAGCCAGGCCCGCCTCCTGCACTTGCCGCTCGGGCTTTCTCCCCAGCATGATCCGGAACTTGGGCCCGCGCACAAAGTTCTCCTCACTCCAGGGGCTCAACAGATCCGTCGCCCCCTAGGACCAGACGTAGGTGCATGCGTCCGCAGTCGTCACGTGGCCGTTGTTGAGCTCCACCTCCACGGTAACATTTTCCCCCTTTAGAAGCGGCGTCACCCGGGGTTCGGGATTGAGCCCGGACATGACGCTTCCGCCACCAGAGGGGTTGGCCAGATAGGACGGGTTGAGGCTGGATAGGTTGTTCTCGCTGTATGAGAATAGCAAGTCCAGGTACCTCAATGCCTCCGGCGAAGGCCGACGATTAGAAATCCCACCACCTCTCCGAGAGGATGGATCTGCCTGTACCTTTTCCTATTTCTCCTCCTCAAAATCCTCTCTGTGTGCCCTTCAGACCGCTGAACAACCGCGCAGTCAAGCCCTTGCGGCCTCCATCGATCGTAGCCCTTCAGCCTTGCGGGCGTCAGGAGGCTTGTGGGAGGCGGTTTGGGGGTCGGGGGCGCATGGGGTAGCGCCTGCATGTAGACGTGCTTAGCCCCGGCGGCAGGGAAGTCCTCATCGCCTCGAAGGGCGGAAACAGACCTCGCGCAGCTCGCACAAACCAAAGCTCCCGTGGCAGCAACAGAATCGAGGTCCCTCAAAGCTGCCTTCCGCTCCGAGCTTCAACTGGTCCTCCTCATGGACAGCCTCCCAGTCGCCCGAGCTCTCCGAGACGGATATCCAGCTGGTGAAAACCCACGACAATCGGCATGGCCAAGAAATCTTGAGCCTCACTGAGCGGACAGCGGCGTGGTACAAGCCCTCGTTCCAGTCCTGGCGCGCCGTGTGGGTGGAGTGGAAGCAGCTGCCGCGCGAGACAGAAGGGGGACGCATCGGCAACACCACCTTGGAGCGGCTCGAGGCGCCGGTCGGCCTGCTGCGTGAGGACAGACACACGCGCCAGTTCCGGGCGCTGCGGTGCTTGGGCTACTATGTGCACAAAACCACGCGGAGGAGTGACGACAAGGTGGTCAGGCTGGATTACGGCTGCGTGTACGAGAATCCGGAGGGCGTTGACCCCCAAAGCGCGTCCGGCCTCGCTGCTGGCGCACATTCTCGAGACGTCGCAGGCCAAGAAGACGCCATCGCTTTCGGCACGGGCAGTGCTGATGCGCACGCTAGCCGAGTCGGTCGAGCGACTCCATGCCGTGAACTGGCTGGACAAGGGCCTCCGGTCAGGACACGTGCTGTTCTTCCCACCGGATTATGCGTCCTCGAACCAGACTGCTACAAGTCTGGACCTCCGACACCCCTACCCGACAGGCTTCGACTATTCCCGCCCCTCGACGGGACGTTACAGGTACATGTCCGAGACGGTATCGGCCGACGCGGCCGAAGATCCTACCGCCACCCGGCCGTGCAGGGCAGCGTCCAAGGCTCGGGTGTGAGTGTCGGGTATAAAAAGATTCACGACATCTACTCGCTTGGCATCGTGCTTCTGGAAATTGCATTCTGGGAACCCATATTCGAGATCCTCGGGGTTGCGCGCGCGAAGGACGTCAACGCCAGGGAGGCGGCCGAGGCAAAAGACACGCTGCTCAATGGAGAGTTTGACGTCGCGGGCTGGCTGAGGAGTCATCTGGGGGACACGATCTCTGACGTGATCATGGCGAGTCTTACCGGCCCGGTTGCCTATGGGATCGTGGGCGCCGCAGCAGCAGGCGGGCGACCTGAGGACGATGAAGGAGTGCAGCTGCAGGAGCGGTTTTTCGAGGTGGTTGTCAAGCGGCTGCAGACCCTGCGCATCTAATTACTAGCAATCACACCGGAGCAGCATCCATGCGGCTATCCTCCAGCCACGTGGCTACAGGTGGCACGTACCCGTCAGCCTTCATGGTCCACGACGTATGCTGTCCATGTCGACATTCTCGGACGAGACTGCGTCTTGGGCATGGTCCTTGCCATCGCATCTTTTCCGCTTCACCGCTCTACGCGGGGGCTTCGGCGCCTGCCCGCACATCTCCGTATCAGGCAACGGACGGGACGCCGCATCCCAGCCGTGTTTTACGAGAGCGGCACCGGCCGTACCAACAAGCATTCCCGTTCTGCCATGGGCAACCAGGCCAAAACCGGTGACCCCAGGGGAAATACGCACAGTGGCCAATGCCCCGATCCCAGGTTAATGGGCGGGTAGGTTCAAGACACAATCGAGGATCTGAGACAGTCTTCCCTTCCTGTCTCTGGTTTCCGAGGAGCCGGCGGCGGGGTCATGCTGGGACAAGGCACCGGTAATGTGTATCTTGAAAACCTCCACGCTGTCTTGGTGCGTCCTTTTTGCATATTCCCTGTCTGAGGGCCCAAGGTCCCTCCTGGGTGAGGCATTGGAGTGACCCCAGGGAAGAAAGGAATCGCACGCATCTCGACGGGCCCCCGCATGGAATCCAAGACACCAAGCTGAGCGGCGTGCGACTGGTATCGAGAAAGAACAAATGGGGAGTCGAATCACTAGCAGGCCCCGGAACTCGTAGCGAGGGTTCAACGTCGGCGTGTTGCCCGTCGTCCGATGAGTACTCAGGTCGTGGTCGTCATACTACTGCGACCCTCCCAACAAATCTCCCGAGAGAAGGCATGGAAGGATTCTAGAACAACGAGTGCGACGCACTTGCGCGCGCACTTGTACCAGCTCTATGCAGGCGTCCGGGTGCCCCACGAGGAACAAGAGCGACTCGAAGGGTGGGAACATCGCCGTGGACTCCCGGCAGTACCAGACGCCTCGCGGTCCCGAGAAGCCACTGCGTGCAGTTCCATGTGACACAGCACCGAGAGATACCAGACACCAGGGCTTTTATCACTGCTCAGTACACGGGCCTAATCCCCAATAACGGGCAGGATCAACCGCACCCCCCCGTCCCACGTTGGACGACCAAGGCGGCTGCCTGCGGCAGCCATGTGCCTGTCTCGATAAACGGCCTATCAACTGAGACCCTCGAGGCAAGGCGGGGTCGGAGCGGTGAATGCACGTTGCCTTTGCATCGATTTGTAGCTCTAGCCAAAAGCATCGCCAGAAACTTCCTCTGTGATTTCCGGGGCGAGGACAAAGGTTCCAGTCCCTCCATTTCGTCACGTCACCGCTTTAAGTTTCGGTTCTCCTGCGGAATCAAGGGGACACTCGGACTGGAACTATTCTAGAAGCATTTTAACTCTAGCCACCACACCCTAGGGTTCACCTCCATTATGTTATGGTGGAGACGACAAAAAGGTCTTCATCCCCGACCCAACACCGGAAGACCACCCTCTGCGAACCCACGCCAAAGAGCCAGATAGGCCTACCCAGCCGACCTTACCTCCTTCTACTCTCTCGAGAAAGCCCCCATATCCCATCTTGACGACATCATCTTGTGGGTTCATGTGATTACCCATACCGCGACAGGTTCAACATGTCGTCCACCAAGACCCCCTGGCGCAGCTCCCCCAGGAGCAGCCACCCCTCAGCCGTCGCTGCTACCCCCTGCGAGCTGGATAGCAGGAAAAGCTACTCTCGGGGCTCAGGCAACAATACCAGCGATGCCGAGAGCAAAGATACGCCCCTCCGCGCCCAAAGCCCCAAACGCGAAAGGACATTATCCTTGACGACGGGCCTGCCTCCTGACCCAGACGCGGGCCTCACCGAGGAGCAGCGAAGACAGATTGTGCGTGTCTATTGATCCAGCAACCAGACAATCCCCAATGCGCCACGCGTTCACATTTCCCTGACTAACAGCTCTCGCTTCCATCTGCAGGACAGAGACCTGGTCACAAGACTGGACTGGAGGTTGATGCCATGGGTAAGCCTCGGAAACGACAAAACCGATGAAACAAGCATGCTTATACAGCTTCTCCCAAGCCCACAATTGCTGATCCGTCACCTGCATGGCGCACTCTAGCTCTGCCTGCTATACCTCCTTGCCTTCCTCGACCGAACAAACATCGGGAACGCAAAAATCGCAGGCCTCGGCCCAGATCTCCGCCTGGACACCCCGCATTACAATATGACCCTGAGCATCTTCTTTGTGTCCTACGCCCTAGCCGAACCAGTCACCAACGTTCTCCTTAAGAGGTTCCGCCCGTCCCTCTTCATCCCCGTCATCATGTGAGTGACATTGGCTCCTGTTTCCTTGTTTCCTCCCACCGAGATTTACGGACAGATGCTCACCGCGTGTGTTGATTGCTCAACAGGATCCTCTGGGGAACCTGTATGCTCGGAATGGGTTTCGTCCACAGCTGGAGCGGGCTCATGGCATCACGATGGTTCCTCGGCCTCACAGAAGCCGGGCTCTTCCCGGGCGTCAACTACTACCTGTCCTGCTGGTATAAGCGATCCGAGTTTGGCATCCGAGCGGTAAGCCGACATGATCTAAACGCTCAGCAAATCATGACAGCGACTGATTCGGAAAACTTGATACAAACAGGCAGTCTTCTTCTCTGCGGCAGCAATCGCAGGCTCCTTCGGCGGCCTGCTCGCCGCCCTGATCGAGAAGATGGAAGGCGTCGGCGAGCGGCCCGGCTGGGCCTGGATCTTCATCCTCGAGGGCCTGCTCACGGTTGTCATAGGCTTCGCCTCCTTCCGCATGGTGCACGACTTCCCCGACGAGGCCCGCTTCCTGTCCGCCGACGACCGGGCCCGCGTCACGCGCCGCCTCAAGCTCGACCAGCAGTCGTCAGCCTCGCGCGAGGACTTCAGCTGGGCGCACGTGTCGGCCGCGCTGCGCGACTGGAAGACGTGGCTGGCCATGTTCATCTACGCAGGGTGCGACATGCCGCTGTACGCCTTCTCGCTGTTCCTGCCCTCTATCGTGTCCGGGCTCGGCTGGGAGGACCAGGGCCCGGTGCGCGCGCAGCTCATGACCGTCCCGCCCTACGTCGCGGCCGCGCTGCTCACCATCCTGGTGGGGCACGTGGCGGACCGCACCGGCCAGCGTGGGCTGTGCAACATCGTGCCCGCGACGGTCGGGATCGCGGGCTTCGCGATGCTGCTGGCGACCGAGTCCCCCGGGGTGCGGTACGCGGGCACGTTCCTGGGCGCGGCGGGCATCTACCCGTGCGTGGCCAACACCATCTCGTGGGCGGCCAACAACGTCGAGGGCGTCTACAAGCGCGGCGTGGTGCTGGGCGTGGTCATCGGCTGGGGCAACCTCAACGGCGTCACCAGCTCGCACATCTACTTCTCGCCGCCGAGGTTCGTCGAGGGCCACGCCGTCGTGCTCGGGTTCATGGCCGTGTTCCTGCTCGGCGGCAGCGTGCTCATGACGGTGCTGCTGCGCGCCGAGAACGCGCGGCGGCTGCGCGGCGGGCGCGACGGCTGGGTCGTGGGCAGGACGCGGCGTGAGGTCGAGGCGCTAGGGGATATGCGGCCTGACTTTTTGTACACTGTTTAGGCAAGGGTGGGCAGGAGTGGCTGCGTTAGTGGTCGATGGGGCTTCTGTCTACCTCGCTTCAGTTGTAGTTTCTAAGTATGTTTTCGTATCAAATTAGATGGATTAAATGGATCGTAGCATAGACCTGCCCATCGAGGGGAGCTACACCGGCCCATCCTGTTTGAGGAATGCAAGTATTTGATCCGGAGTCTAAGGATCCCGTCTCCTGGGCCTTTCTTCACCCTGTCTCTCTAGAACCACTTCCCTAATCATCGCCCATTCCAATTCTGCATTACTTCAATCTCTCACGATCGTCTGCCGCCTTACTTGTGCCGCCACCCTCAGGGCCTTCCGACTCTTGAGGATGCCAAAGACCAACCAACTTCCCCACTAACGCGAACGGCGAGGATCTCGCCGCTGCCTTCTTCACTTCCTTCAACAAGCGCGTCATGGAGGAGATCTTCAGTCTCTGCACGCCGCACCGCCGCTCCGACGTGGATTCGGAAGGCGCCTTTGCTGCCGTCTCCAAACGGCGAGCCGCGGGGGACGGCACCATCACTGGCCGCGCGGCCGTGTGGTCCCCCATCGTCCGCATCGTCGCGCTTGGCCGGCTCGACGTGGGGGAGCACGGCTGCTCGGCCATCAGTAGTAGCCGTTAGCGCCGGTATTTTGTCGCTTTGGCGGACGCGCGGAGGGTTCGCCGTCGTCCGGCCCGGCCAGGCCGACGGCGTCCGGCGCGGGACGCTTGGTTCCGGCAGACCGTGCAGCAGGCCGGGGCATCGACGGGCCCTCTCGTGAGGCCGGGCGACCGAGGCCCAGGAGCTTGGCCAGGGGCTCGGCCTTGAGCGAGTTCCTCCTGGCCGCGGCGCGCCTAGCGATGGCCGGCGCCTTGGGCTTAGTGACCCTCGAGGAGGTGCCGAGCACCCGGTGCGGTACCTGCTCCTGCTGCTGCGGCTGCTTCTGCTGCCGCCGCGCCCTCCCTTCTCTGCGCGCCTTGTTATCGCGTGTCGTCGGCGGCAAGCTCGCCACCGGTTTTGGCGGCGGCGGCCTCGGCATGATCCGCGGCCGCGACGCCACGACCTGTCCGGGCGGCAGCTCCGGGAGCACCCTGCCCGACAGGGGGTGCTCGAACTGGGCGCGGCCGCGGACGGAGCGGAGGTGCCACGTGTTGAGAGGCAGAGTCTCGGCCGCGGACCTGATCGGCCGGTGCCGCTCCTCCAGGGCCATCATGGCGAGCCACCAGATGCTCAGGTTTACCGTCAAGTCCCCTTCCCCATGGTTGTCCCAGGGGACAGACTTGTACTGCGCGTGCATCTCAGGCTTGCCAGGGACGTCCTCCTCCGAAAACAGCCGTATGGCCACGAGCTCCCTGGGCGTCAGGAGGAAAGTGTATCGCGTCTTGCCCCAGTGGCCATATGAGGCCGCCTGCCTCCAGGGCCAGAGAGTTTCCGGTATGACGGGAAAGGTTTCGAAGTCGGAGCTCTCCCACTTGCCGCCACACTTGTTGTCCCCCAGCACGAGCGGGCACAGCTCGTCCGGTGCGTCTGTGCCAGAGTGCAGGTAGATAGCAACGTCCGGCTGGGCTATCCCTTTCACGTCATTGTGTACGTACAAGAGCTTGCACTGCATGGTGATCTCTCGGGGTGGGCATCCGCCGGCGGCCGAAGTCCCGCGGAGAAGGCGATGGCCGGTCTTGAGAGGCTGGCGGAGTACCTCATAGTTCCACTTTTGAAACACGGTGTCGACGCCGTTATCGTTGCGGATCATATTTTGACTTGTTCTGATTTTCGGGAAGACTACCCGTCCCTCAACTGGCTGATGGAGGATGTGGCCAAACGATGCAAGGAGATTCATGTAGTTGAAAGACTCCCACGGGCGGATCCGGTCCCGGGAGACCTCCAACCACTTCGGGTTTTTGCTTAGAGTCCCCGGAGCGGTCATGTCTCTTATGTTGGGGTTACGCCGGACGAGAACATCAAGGATCGTGGGGGTTCGGCCGGGCATGCTGACAAGATGTGAACTCCCGCTCGAACCGGCGAGTTTACCTGAATGCCTAGAAGAAGTGAAGCAAAAGGCATAATGTGGCCCTCTGGCTAGGTTTTTATGGCTCACCAACCCAGCAGGCCGAGAGAGTCTCAGAAGCCACGACAAGGTGTCAATTCCCGTCAAAGAAACCCCTGAGAGTGCCAAATTGCTTTGGCGCCACGAAAAAAAGCGCCCCTTCAACAAACAAAGGGCTCCGAAAAAGACGAAACACGCGTCCTTGGAGACGGCAGCAGAATACAAGAACATAGCAATAGCGGCTGTTACAGCTGGCGGCGCATGTGGCATTTTGGGAAATTGGCGAGGCTAGACTATCTGACCTTGTCGTTTACCGCCGACTTTTCCCCCATTCTGTGTCCACGGCAAACAGGAAACCTCCGTTGCAGGCTTCATCAGTAAAAGTTGGGAGCATCAGAGGAACAGCAACTTACTTTTTTGTGTCGCACAGACCGACCACTACGGCCCATTGCGCGGAGTGATCTCACGATACTCCCTCGGCACTATTTGCACCCCGCCCCCGAACCCCCCCGTACCGGCTTCCCAGTTGTATTGGGCAGGGTCAATTATGTATTCACGACGCTGCCTCCAGGTGGCGCCACGCAACTTTCTGCGGTACGACCAATCCGGAGAGAACGCCGACCAGACCCAGTGGGCTCTGCCCCTTGTGTCGTAATGACGGTTGTTATTCCACGCGTAGACCATGTCGTCGAAGAAGGAGCAGTCCAGGGCAGCCCAGGTCCTGGCATCGTCGCCACAGCTGATCTCCTTGGGGTACCTGAAGCCGTGGTGGGGCACCACCCAGGCTTGGCTAAGGTCGACCAGACGGCCGCCGACGTAGGCGTCCATCTCGATGTCCCGAACCACCAGGCCGATGCGGTGCATCTCCCTTAGTCGGCTCATCATTCCCTTGACATGCCGCCCCCGGAATACATCCTTATCGTCCACGAACTCTTTGACGAGGGCGGGCACGAACCGGTTGCAGTGCTCGGGCGCGCGCCCCCAGTCCACCTCCTCCCACCGGCCCAAGACCGCCCTCTCCTCGTCCTTGGTCAGCATGAGGTAGCCGTAGCAGCGCGCTGCCAGGTGCTCCTTGCCTGTTTCCTTGAGGCTCCCGTAGGCACGGCATTCGCAGTTGAAGGGCGCGCACTCCAGCAGGAGTCGCTCATGGGTAACGAGACCGGCCCATTTAATAGGGTCGCCTGGGATGCCGACGAGGGGGTTCAGGAATTTGAACTTCAAAGGCCCGCGCAAAGCAGTTTCCCATGTCAGACGCGGTCCTCTGGGGCCCTCAGTCACGGGGTAGGGGGACCGTAACGAGCGCGGGGGACGTTCAACTTAAAGCCTTGAGGAAGTAGATGCGTCCGTCGATGTCAACCTTGAAGGTATACCCGTGCGCGCCCGCCCCGAGCAGGTCGAGAAACTTGATGTTGCAGTGCTGGCCGCCGTCGGGTTGGAACGGCCCCAGCTTTGGGCCAGGGCAGTCTGGGAGAGGCCTCATGGCAGCGGTTCCTGCTTGTTGCGCGCGTGAGCGTAGGCAAGATAATACGACAGAGGTGATGCAATGTGTGGAAATGAGGCGTGCTGTAAAATCTTCGGGCGAACCTGAGCGAACACGGACGAAGTTGACCGCGACCATCAAGGCTGCGGTGCGGACCTGGGTTATATAAAGCCTAGGCGAGCGCATTTCGCTGACCAGAAGCGTCTTTAGGAGCCGATGCATGCGATGCTTTGTGCTGTGGGAAAGTGGAAATGTCGCGTGCGAAGGGGAAACAACGGCGTTTCGTTGTTCGGGGTGCGAAACGACGCCGGATCCGGCGAGAGATAGATGGAATGAGGCGCCTCGGCACGGCCACAATGCACTCCATCCCGTTTTCGTGATTGGGCTGCGGTCCGGCTCTTGAACGCAGCAAAGGAAAGGGACATGGTGCGATTTGGCAGGCAGAGCGATCCTCTTAATAAGTTCGAGGGGAATATCGAAAGCTGTTTGAGGACCATTGCAGAGCAAGCCATTTAGGGATCTGAAGCCTGGAGGATATTCGTAAACTTGCCATATCCTATGCTCAGCGACGGGCGTGACCGTCCCCGTAGTGTATTTATGCGCTGGCACATACATGTACCACATTTCACTGGCATGTTCTGATCGTGCCCCCACGTCTCGTTATTATGTACCTTCTCTCCTCGCCTCGTGGCGCGCACGATCCCTACCTACCTACCTACGTGCATCCCACCCTGACTCCCCGCAGAGCGCCCGGACCTCGCGCTCGACAGTCCCCAGCGCGTCGAACCCCCCCAGCGGAAGGGTACGAGGCAGGGGTTCGTGGCCTCGGTGAAGGCGACCACCTCCCTGTTCGACCCGAGGCGCCGCCGCAGGGCCGCGAGCGCCTCGCGCGTCGAGCCGAACATGGACGGCATGGCCAGCTGCCAGAGCGTGTTGGGCATGTACATGCGTGCGCCCAGGTCGGCGCTATCGAGCAGCGCCTGCTTGTTCGGGCCCAGGGCCTTGGTGATGAAGGGCCTGACGCCGGGGTCCATGATGAGGCCGCTGAAGTCGTGCAGGGCGTGGAAGTGCATTCCCGCGGCCTCGGTGCGGGCCTGCCACTTCCGTCCCGTCAATACCGTCACGTCGTAGCCAACGGAAGCCAGGTGGGCCGATATCAGAAAGGTCGGCTCGATGTGGCCCGACACCGGAATGCTGGGGTAGAGGATGGCGGGTTTCTCATTGTTTACGAATCTCATGGTTGCTGGTGTTTTGGGTGTCGTCTCAGAGCCTGCTTCTTCTAGAAGAGGTATCTCCTGCGCTTCAAGGAATGATTGTTCGACAGAGGACAGACTTTTTCCCGCGATTATGATCTACCCCGAGGCAAAAACACCATCGACTTCCTCGGCTGCCTTGAGCTCTTCTGCCTTTTTATACCGCTTCCCGTCTGCCACAATGTCTTCCGGGCGATAACTCATTGCGCCCAACGACTTCTGGAAACCATAATGCCGACCTAGTGACTGCCGAACCTCGGGTCAACTTCAAGGTGAAGCAAATCCTCTTGGAGAGACTCAAGTCCACAGATGCCATTCCTGTCTTTCTCTCGAGCCTTAGCCAGCTTCTTGGAGGTTCAGATAGGTCTCTCTGCCTTCGATAAGGGTGCGGAAATGTGATGTCAGGGGCGTTGCCCAGGATATAGCTCTCACAAGTGGCTGGATAGCAGGAGATACGCAGTCCAAATAGAGTCGACGCGCCTCCGATCTTCCAAGTGTGCTCGGGGTTTCCATTATCGTAACAGCTAGTCCACAGGCCTTATGCTGGAAGAGGGAGACGATCAACCTTTATGGCCCCTTAGTTGTTGTAATATCAGGATTTTTCCTTTGCATTCTGGGCATCAGCTTCTGGTGACAGCTAGTACTCAGGTGGGTGGCCGATGCCGAATTCTCGGTGTGGCCTTTGGCAGTTTGATCGCTCTATTGTCTGCATCACCATCGGACAACGCCCGCCCTCTTTCACGTTGGCCAGCGTCAAGGGCATAACCGGGCTCGTGGGTAACTGCACGCGACACTGCATCTCAATCACGTTCTCCCGATCAGATATGGCTCGGCAATCAACGTCAGCGCCGACCCCAGGTGCCGGTGCGGGGTCGATGCCGTCAACAGCCAAGATCTAGGGCTACCCTCATATAATATCTGCCCCGGCCAGAAGGGATATCAGCGATCAATTAGCCACGACCGATCCATCTGATGCGGGGTTCCAGGACCGGGGGGGTTCACGATCAACTCGGCCAGAGTCGTATCAAAATAAAGAGCCCTTTCTTGAGCCAGGCGGATTCTTCGCCGCGATGGGATTTCTATCGAGGCGGGGCGAGACAGCTGGGAATAAGAGAACCCGACGGCCTTCTACGCGGCCGGTCGCCAAGACTATGAAAGGAGGAGAGCCATGAACAACCCGCTGGGAAAAATGCGGGGGCGGCAGGGTCGCAGGGCTTTCAAAGACAGGACATGCGTCCCCCGATGCTGCTCGCTCCATCTGTTCCAACAGCATGGATAGACCTTCCGTTTCGTCCTATCTGAAAGCCAGCCGAAACCATCTCGTCTCCTCGCAGCTGGTTCCTTGTAGTCCCGCACATTCGACCAGCCCGAGCTAAAACAATGCTGAGCCCACGACTTCTCCCCCTTGCAATCCTCGGCCTGCTGGCTATGACTGCCACAGCATCAAGACTCCCAGACGTGGCTGCCATGTCATCATCCAGCGAGCAGCTCGCGGCGCGAGAGCCGCAGCAGGAAGGCAACGAGCCTGTCACACCAACACCCACCATCTGCACTGACACCAGCATCGGCGGCAACAACACCAAGACGTGGGCACAAGTCCTCTCGCGCTTCCCACCAGGCTCGCTGTCGGCCACAACATCACTCCCAGTGCCGGGCCTGACGGTCGACTTCCGACTCAAGGTGGACCTGAACCCCAAGGTCAGGCTGGGCGAGGGGCCCTGGGGCCTGCGCAACTGGATCAGCTTCAAGGGCGGCGAGTGGAGCGCGGCCTGGGGCAACGGCACCGTCGAGGCGGGCGGGCAGGACGCGCAGCTGCTGACCGATACCAAGGCCACGTACGTCGACACGCGCTACCTGCTGGTGACGGCTGACAAGCCGACCCCGGCCTACATCATGGCGCAGACGACGGGCTGGCGCACGGGGCCGCCCGACGTGCTGGAGCGCCTGCTGGACCCGGTCGAGTGCGACAAGGTGCCGGCGGGCGACTACAGGTTCCGGCTGTTTATCAGGCTCGAGACGGGGGATCCGAGGTACTACTGGGTCAACGAGGGCATGTGGCTGGGGAGCGGGATCAGGAGGGGTTCTGAAGTGATCTATGATGGATACCGGGTGTTGTAGCTGGGCGAGATATGCGATTAGGTAGAGACGATTGGAATTGGGGGCAATGCGTAGTTACAGAATGCACACCAGAAAAGTATCAGGCATCAATTGTCGATGGAGAACCAACCAATCGAGCCGAGGTCATCGCCAGAATCGACACAAGCCTCGTCAGGCAGGCGGTGAGGCCCCACAGCCTGGCAGAAACGCCTCACCCCCTGTAGAATTTCCGTCATCCCTCCTCGGCTGATTCGCATCCCCGTGTCGCTCCATTGATGCCCGGAGATTGATCGGACCCTTTTGGTTTTCCTCGAGCAGCACACATCGTTCGTTCTCAGCTCGATCAAAGAGTCGGGATCGGTCCCCCCGACCCGGGCTGGATCAATGGCGGCCCCTACGCCTTTCCGTCCGCTGCTCGCCCAGGCCGGGCCGAGCCGGATCTTGTTGGGCTCCTTTCGAGCGAGCCGCCGGGCACCGTCGCCGCCGTCGTCCGCTGTCCGAGCCCCCGAGCCTTGCCGCCGTGCACGACATGGCCTGCCCAAGCTGGCCCTGTTAGCCGCAGCAACATCACGATGCGTCGGCCGGCATGCCAATGCCCCGGCTTCGAGGCCATTCTCCTCGTTACCCCCGTCCAGGCCAAACGACCCGGACATCGAGCGGATCATCCAACAGGCCGAAGCCGCCGCCAAACCCCCTAACACCTCACCTCCACCCGCCTCGCCCAGTTCCTCTCCCCAGCCGCCCTCGCCCTCGCCCGAACAACCACCGTTCCCGCAGCCCGAAACCAGCACAAAGCCGGGGCAAGGGCCAGAAACACCCTCAAAAGACCGCAACAAAGACCCCCACCCCGACCCCAAACCCACCGACGGCCGCCCCTCCCGCTTCTCCCACTTCATGGACAACCTCCAGACCCGCTTCCTGGCCGGCACCCAGACCCTCAACGAACTAACCGGCTACGACTCGATCGAGGGCATCAAGCGCCGCAACGCCCGGCTCGAGACCCAGCTCTCCGAGGCTCAAGCCACCCTCCGCCAGGCCCGCGCCCGCTACAAGACCGCCCATTCGGCCCGCGCCTCGACCCAGCGCGAGGTCACCACCCTCCTCGCCCGCAAGGACTCGTGGCAGCCGCCCGACCTAGAACGCTTCACCCACCTCTACCGCCAGGACCACGCCCTCGAGGCCGAGGCCGCCCGCGCCGCCGAGGACCTGACCGAGGCCGAGGCCGACGAGGCGGCCCTCTCCCAGCGCCTCAACAGCGGCATCATGCGCCGCTACCACGAGGAGCAGATCTGGTCCGACCGCATCCGGCGGGCCTCGACCTGGGGCACCTGGGGCCTCATGGGCGTCAACGTCCTGCTGTTCTTAGCCTTCCAGTTCGTGGCCGAGCCCTGGCGCCGCAAGCGGCTCGTCCGCAGCATCGCTGAGGGCGAGAAGGGCGTCATGGACGAGGTGCGCCGCGAGCTCGAGGCTGTGCGCGTCTCTCTCGCTACCTTGGAGGCTGGGAACGTTGTTGGTGCTACTGCTGCTACTTCTACGTCGCCCGCCAGCAGCAGCAGCACACCACCGCCGGCAGACCACAGCGCCGTCTCCACCTCGCCTCTCAAGCCAGCAGCATCACCGCCCCCGCCAAGATCAACCTGGGCCGAGCTCGCCTCGGACCCGAAGCTGTGGCGGCCCGCCCTGGCAGAGCTGTGCAGCGACCTGTGCAGCGAGAGGCGGATACACCTCCGCATGCGCGACGTGTCCATCATCGCGCTCGAGAGCGCCGTCGCCGGGGCCATCGTGGCCGCCACCGCCAGCAGTCTCCTGTTCAGGAGGTAAATACGAAAAACACTTCGAGATAGACTCAAGACTTCGGGCTTCGGAACAAGCCCCGTGCCGCTTTTGAAACTATGTAAATACCTAGAAACATGTCATGCAATTTGCGCGTGACCGAACCACCCTGTCGCTGGTCTGATAACGGTCAGAGGCCATACTTGTAAAACAATGTGTACAATCGATACAGGCAAAACCAAACGCCTCCCCTTTTGTCTCGAACGCTCGCTTCCACACCTTTCCTTCTGTCCACTTTTCCCTTTTCAGGTTGGAGAGAGCTTTTGACCTTCTTCTTTGTATTGAAAGGTCGTCTACACAGATGTGACATTCCCGCTGTCAACTAGTCGAACGAGGGGTATTTCCAGTCATGGCAGTCGTTCCAACCAGTGGGCAAAAGCCGCATCGCCCAGTGAATCCGGACGATCCCTCGCCGCCCCGCTACTACAGGGCCCTACTAGGATCATCGCCCATCCTTTCGTGACGCAGCCGGCCCCAAGGCCCGGCATGAGGGCTATCGCAACACGCCCAGCTCCGCGGGCACTTGGTGGTATCACCCGTGCCCAACGCACGAAGACGCCTCAGAGCAGCATCGGGACTGTACTCAAAACAACCGCCTGAGGAAGCATTGGCGGAATCGAATGGCCCTCGAATATCGGCTACGCCCCAATCAAACGCTTGTAGCGCAAGTCCTTCTCGATCCAACACGTCGTATTTACTTGTACAGCTCAGTCAAAGTCGGCCGTGTATGAGAATCCACGGAATTCTTCTTGCATGGCTTGCGAAAGGACTAGATGGAGTAGTCAGGTCAGTTAAAAAGTAGCCCCAAAGACACAAGAGCCTGGATTCGCAACATACCCGACTGGACAGGAGTCAGCACCGGAGTCACGCTGGTGAACTCAGAGTCGAAGTTGCTGGTGTCGGTCGCGTTCTTGATCTGTGGCAGGAACGGCGGCGCTATGCGCTTGTGGTAGATGTCGTCCCACACGATGTTACGGAAGAATGGCTGCGACATAACCTCTTGCGCGTCCGTCGGTCCGCTGCCCAGCCGCTGGTCGGGCTCGCGCATCAGCAGCTTCTGCAGGATAGAGACCGAGTCTCGTGGCATTTGGATCGGGTACAGCGGCTCGTCCGTGAGGATGGCGTCGTAGATCTCGTCTTCGTCCTCGCCACGGAAGGGCGACTGCTGCAGGAGCATCTGGTAGATGAGAACGCCGAATGCCCACCAGTCGACTGCGCGTCCATATTTCTTATCCAGGAGGATCTATACAGGATAATCCGTGTTAGAGCACAATTTCCTCCTCGTCCATCCGCCTGTGTGGGTTGAAGAATGGAATTTTCTTACCTCTGGTGCCATAAACTCGGGCGTGCCACAGAATGTGCTCGTAGTCGATCCGTACCACATGTCCTCCTTGCACAGACCGTAGTCTGCAATCTTGATATGTCCATCAAGAGTCAGGAGGATATTATCGAGCTTCAGATCACGGTAGATGACGCCGTTCTCGTGGAAGTACTTGAGTGCCAAGCAGACCTCAGCCGCGTAGAACCTAGAGCAAAGCAGTCAGTCAACCGAGCCATATCAGAATATGTGTGAGGAGCTTTGTGTCAAATGAGTGTCAAAACTCACTGCGCTCGTTTAGTACCGAACTGGCCACGCTGAATATGCAACATCAAGTCGCCGCCGCTGATGTACTCTTCCACAAAGTAGACGCGAGTCTCGGTCTGGAAGCAGGCATGCAGGTTGGTAAGGAAGGGGTGACGCTCTCGGTTCGCGATCAGGAACACACGCTTCTCGGACCTGATGCTCTCGACCTCGTCGTTCTCGATGATGAACTCCTTCTTGAGCACCTTGATGGCGTAGAGCTTCCTAGTCTTCTTGGATTCCGCCAGCATGACCTTGCCGAAGTTGCCCTTGCCCAGAACCGCGAGGAAGTTGAAGTGGTCAAGCCCGATGCGCTGGCCCGTGCCCGGGTCCGTAGCCGATGGCAGCGGTTTCTTGGCCGAAGTCGGGATGACCGTTCCTGCCGTGGGCGAGATCACAGCTTGCTCCACTGGCGCCTGGGGCTTGACTGGCGACATCTGCTGGTGTTGCGGGTACTGCTGTGATTGCTGCTGCGGCTGCTGTTGCTGGTACATCGACTGCGGCGACTGCGGCTGGGCAGGGCGTGCTTGTTGCTGCTGGTAGCCCTGCTGTTGCTGCATCCCCTGTTGCGGTTGGCTGGGATAGCCGCTGCTGAGGTTGGCGTAGTCCGCAGGGTTGTACTTCCGCTGCTGGGGCGAACCATAAGGCTGTGCGGGCTGTTGGGCCGGCGGCGACTGAGATGACAGACTAGGTGCCAGGCCATAGGGGTCATCTTCGCGGCCGTCAGGAGATCCATAGCCTCCTGCGCCATACCTCCCACCGCTTCCAGCTCCATAACCAGACCCCGAGCCCTGCGACGTGAGTGCCCCCGGCATCGCAGACATGGCAGCCGTAGCCGCCGCTGCCGCCTGTGATGATGTTGAGGTTCTGTCAGGCGACGTGATGCGCTGGGGCGACGTCTGGCTCGAGTACATATACTTGGCGGCTTCTGTCGCCTCGGGAGAGGCCGACCCCGGTCCGTAACCGGGCGACATACCTGCACCCGAGTACGAGGCTGAAGGGGCGTGACCGGATGGCCCCATGGGCTTGGTAGCAGGACGCAGCGTCCGATCACTCATCGACGTGGCCTTCTGCTGCCGCTGCTTCTGTGTCCGTATGCCCTCGAGGATCTGGTTGGCCACGGCCATTGACATGCCGCAAAAATCGGGGACCAGATGCACGCAGTGAGCGTGGGCGGCCAAATTGCACTCGCTGCATTTGCGGCAGTTCTTCTTGCCAAAGGGCAGCAGGTAGCCGCAGTGACAGCACCAGTTGGCCGTGAGGTTGGAGAAGGCCTGGAACCTGTGGGGAATGCGGTGGTTGATCTTCTCCTCGTCCGGGTCTGTCTCGGCGTTGGACTTGCTGATGCACTTTGTCACGACGCTCGTGTAGCACTTGATGTGGCACGTGTACTTGCAGTCCTCGCACTGCATCCCCGCGCCGCCCTTGAGGAAGTCGCCGCAGAGCGCGCAGCGCATAATGTTGTAGAACTGCCGCTCCACAAACTTGTGGCCGTACATCTCGTGCACCTCCTCCTTGCGCTGGCGGACGGCACCCTTGCGGTTGAGACCCAGGTCGACGGGGCGCCGGTCCTTGTTCTCCTTGAGGAAGTTCAAGCTCAGCTGGATCTGGCCCGTCGGCTCGAGGTTGAACCACCCCGTGATGGGCTCCTGGGGAACCTGTCCCATCGGCACCTGCGGCTGCTGGGCTTGCGGTGGGTGCCCCTGCTGCTGGCCCTGGAAGCCCGGGGAGGTCGGGCCGCCGAACTGCGACTGCTGCGGGTTCATCGGGAAGTTGGATGGCGCCTGGTTGCGGGGGTCGCCCATCCTGTCGGCGGACACCCACCCCAGATTGCTAGTCTCGGCCTCGATCCTCTTTTTCCGCAGCTCCTCGGCAATGTCCGAGACTCTGACCCAGAGCATGCCGATGGGGATCGCGTGTTCGCCCGGCTTGTCGTACACGGTAAGCTCGATTTCGTTCGCCTTATCGACCTCTATGTTGTGATACTCGCCCTCCCATCGGTCCGTCCGTGAGATCTTTGTCCGTGCCGCAATATTGTCCTCCACCTTGACGGCAACAAACGACTCGGGGCCCCGGGTAAATCGGCCAACGGGGGCATGGTCAACATCCTTGACGCCAATCACTCTGATGGAGAGCTGGCCGGTCAGGGGCTTCCTCAGGTTGGGCATGTTGATGCTGTCATCTGCAGGCGAAAGCGCGGTCAGGAGCGAGTTGCCAGAGGCTCGTGTGGACGAGCTCGAGCAGGGCAACGCGCACAAATATGGCGCGCAGGGGGTAGATGTACATACCATCTGGGGAGTCTGCCGAGTCGATGTCGATATGCAATTCCTCGTATCTCCTGAGTGCCTGCTTCAGAAGAACGATTTTTTGCTTGCTCTCCACCCGGCGAGCGGCAGCGTCGGCTCTGCTCTTCTTGTCGCCCTCCATCTGGTACAGCTGCACCATCTTCTCGATACCCTTCAGGTACTGCTCCTCGACGTTGAGCTTAAACTGAATTTGCGACAGCATGAGCTGAATGCGAGGGCCGAGATGGGGGGTATCATATTTGATCAGATCTGCGGAGTGAGGAAAGACATACACAGTTAGCATCCCTCGTCGGATTTCTAGAGAGAAAATGATGGACAGCAAAAAGCGCATACCTAGTTTGGTGAAGTTGGGGCGCCCCTTAGGCATGCCGCTCCTAGGTGGCTGCGCTGCAAAGGGCCCCCTTGGAGGCATCATGTCACCGTGCTGGCCGATCTGGCTGTACTGCGCGGAGCCGTAGCCCGACTGGTCGCCGTAGGAGCCGTCCTTGGGCGGGGGGATCGGGGTGCCCTCGGAGTCGGTGCGCATGTCGGCGCTCTGCGGTCGCGAGGACGAGGAGCCGCTCGGGGCCAGCGTGGAGCCGCCGATGCTCAGGTTGTCCATGCCGACGCCCATCTTGCGCATCTGCAGCTCGCGCAGCTTCTCCTCGAAGAACTCGATGTTGCGGCGGCCATCGCGCATCTGGCTGTCGATCTTGGAGCGGACGGCATCGTTGTTGGTCTGCTGCCGCATAACATTGGCGGCGTTGATCAGCGCCCGCTCGCGCTCGATCTTCTTGTAGATGTCTTGTATCCTGCTGTCATCTTCGTTCATGGTTGCTAGCTAGTGAGACCGCCCCGGCCGAGGCGGGACGGGCGAACAAGGCGGGTCGGATTAGAGGAAGAGTTAAGAGGGTGTGGTCGGGGGGTCGTCGTTGTTGCGACGGCGGTATAGTGGTATGGAGTGGTAGTGGCGGTGATGGATGCGAGGATTTGTCGTGTCGGCCTGGCCTCCTGCGGGGTCGTTGGCGAGAGCGGCACGAGCTTCGACCCTGGGTCAGGTCTCCAGCTGCTGTTCAAGGCCCAGCCCAACCGGTCGGCGGTGACTCAGGCGAGGGAAGCCACCAGACCTCAGACAGTCGCTTGAGCCGACTTCTATAATGGCTCTCCTGTCTACCAGATGCTGATTTGACTTTGCGCCGCCGTCTCGGTTCTGTTTGGATTTTTCCGGGCCACCGACGAGGCCGTTTGGCGGGATTGGACAGGCAGCCTGGCGAGAAAAACACGCCCCGTGTCGATCCCAGGTTTGGGCGCTGGAGCTGCTGGGACCGCTCTGGTCTGTTTTCCTCGGGCTGCGACGGAGGAAATTGCCGGCGGGTGCGAGAGCCGGCAGGGCGATGTCGTCAGCGACAAGGAGGGCGGCGGGGTTGTCGTGTTTCGAATGGTGCCGTCGTGGCCTCTCTGCTGCGCTTCCTGGTCGATTTTTGGCTTGCCCGAGGCACGTACCTTACGCAGGCAAGCAAATCTCCCCCGCCCGACACGCGATGCAGTCCCCAGAAATCAGTGGTGCTGCTGCTCCGGCGAGAGATGGCGGTAGCGGTAGCAAGGTCAGGCCCAGCCGAAGAATGCTATTGGGAAATTGAGGAGAGGCAGCTGGGGCGAGATTCCAGGTTCCTTTTTTTCTGGTCGGTCCACGGCGACCGGCCGAACGGTCTTATTATGGGGTCGGGTTGGTTTGGTGGCGGGGTCACCAGTCAGGTCAGTCTGTGGTTCCGGTCCAGTCCTGGGCATCAAACCCAAGGACGAGCGTGCAATGAGGCGACGGATATCAGGCAGAGGCAGGCTGGCTGGAAGAATTATTACATGTCTAGATAGCTCATGTTTTCGCTCCCTTCTCTGCGACGACAGGAAGGCAGAATAAGATATGGGTGGGTGGCAAGGGTGAAGCGAGTCGACGGTGGCCGCGAAGGAGGGAGCCCGATATCACTGCCCAGCCGCCCGCCTTTGCACCCATTCTTTTGTGCACCAACTCTCGGCACGCACACATGCCCACCGCCGCCGGCTGTCCTAAGCTTGTCCGCGCTGAGCACCACCCATGCGCCTTCCCGTGCGTGTCCTTCGCTCCGCGATACGTACCCTGTATACAGCGGGCGAGATACCACGATTCCAGCTGTTTCGCATCGAAGCGACCAGACTCTCCACTAGCGCGGGGAGATATCAGACGCCGCAGCCAGGTGGTGCCTGGATGCTGGACTCCGTCAATGTTGGGCAGCCCTGAAGCTCCAGAGCTCCCCTGCACAACATCTCCGCTGCAAATTGGTAGGACCTTTCCCCCACCGCCCCTCCACAAGTCCTAGACGCAAAGTTCACAGGGAGGCCTCAGCCACACGCCACGAGACGTGTGATTCCATCCGAGCGACCTTCACAGCCACAATAGGAACCAAACAAACCGGGCGATGGGTGATGCCATCACAGCCGGGCTGCGCCGCGCTGAACCTCCAATCCTTTGATGCCCTTCTTGTGTTATTTACTGGTGTTTTGGGGGGGAGCCTTGTTTCCTTTTCCTCTTTCCCCTTTCCCTATTCCAATATCAAATCCATGGGAATCAGCTTTCGGATCCACCCGTGCTCCGTTGTGCCGACTGTGACCGGCGATCACAACATGGCAGTTTCCTACCTGATGTTCTATTCTCGGCCCGTTTAGTGACCCCATAGCTCCTCCCCCACACCCACGCGACTTGGCTGTAGCCGCACATATCAAAAAAGACCAACCAGCGCGCTCCTAATGCAGCCTCCCAGTCTAGACCGATCACGCCCGTTTGTGCATCGCATCGAGCGTCCCGCTGCCTCAGCCCTACACATGTCCCTCGCGCCTTTGATCAGGTGGCCCCCCAAGCCTAATCCGCCTCCGGTTCCCGCCCGCCCTCCAGACGCCGCCGAAAATCCCGCCCGTCATCACATCATGGATTCTGCCCGGTGGTGTTCACACCCAAAACCCGCTCTGCTTCCGCCATTGGTTGGAACTTGCATGGAGGGCGCCGGCTGGGGTAGGTGAAATGCCAATCCTCCTAATTTCCTGTTCCTGCAAGTCATCGAGAGAATGGCGAGACGGGCTGGGCGGACGGGGGTCGGCAATTATTACCGTGCATGCGGCCCGTATGTGCGTAGTACAGCATGGCGCCGTGTGCGTTTCCGGGGCAGAGACTGGACGTCTGGCATCGCACGACATCCGTTTGCGGGGCCATTCGTCGTGCACTTTCCTTGGTGTGTAAAAAATATGTATACCTGCGGAAGCCAGCCCCTTCTGCCCAACCTTCAAACTCTTGTTTGCAAGTCTATCAAACATATTTGCCGTGACATCCAAACACATCAACGCATGACGGGTCACGTATCCTCGAAGTACTAGTCTAGAACAGGTTACTCGGTACGAATGTCGATCATATTCACCTCAAATCTTTCGAGTAAATAATCATGATTTTCATTTGGCTATCATATATCAGGACGGCCGCCCAAAAACACCAATAGATCATGTTGATGCCCTATTAAGCACGCCCCCGACTTACATACCACCCGGACAAACTTACATCACCGCACATCAAGACGTGTACTCCTTCTGCAGGCTCTTCGCGATGGTGTTGAGCCTAGTTCACACGCGAGTTAGTAACATAGGTAGTCAAAAAGAATCGTTAAAGTCAAGAAAATGGCAACTTACTGAATGTTGCTGGTGCCCTCATAGATGGCGCCAATCTTGCTGTCCCGGAAGAACTTCTCGGCCAGCCCCTCGCGCACGAAGCCCATGCCGCCCATCCACTCGACGGCCAGCCCGCTGACCCGGCCCGCCACCTGGGACGCATACAGCTTGGCCATGGCGGCGTCGCGCACAAAGTCCTCGCCGGCCTCCTTGCGGCGCGCCGCGTTGTACACGAGCGCGCGCGCAGCCGCGATGTCGACGTACGCCTGCGCCATCTGGTGCTGCATGCCCTGAAACTCGCCGATGAGCTGCCCGAACTGCTTCCGGTCGTTGTAGCAGTACCGCGCCGCGTTCTCCCACGCGCCCAGCGCGAGCCCCGTCATCTGCGCCGCGATGCCTATCCTCCCCTCGTTGAGGATCCCGATCGCGTACTTGTACCCTTGGCCCTTCTCGCCCAGCAGGTTCTCCTTGGGGATCTCGACGTCGTCCAGGTTGATGACGCACGTGCTGCTGGCCTTGATGCCCAGCTTCTTCTCCTTCTTGGCGATGGAGAAGCCCTTGGTGCCCTTCTCGACGATGAAGGCCGAAATGCCGCGGTAGCCCTTTGACGGGTCGAGGTTGGCAAACACGATGAAGAAGTCGGCCTCCATGGAGTTGGTGATCCACATTTTTGATCCGTTGATCTTGAACCCGTCGGCCGTCTCGGTCGCGCGCGTGGCCAGCGCAAAGGCGTCGGATCCGCTGACGGGCTCACTGAGACAAAACGAGCCGACCGTCTCGGTGGCCAGGCGGGGCAGGAAACGCTTCTTGATGTCGGCCGAGCCCCAGCGCAGGACGGCCGTGTTGACGAGCGTGTTGTGCACGTCGACCAGCACGCTGACGGACGGGTCGACGCGGGCCAGCTCCTCGATGCCGACGATGGCCGACGTGAAGTTCATGCCGGCGCCGCCGTACTCCTCGGGGATCTCGACGCCCATCAGCCCTTGCTCGAACAGCTGCTCCACGATGGCCGGGTCCATGGCCTCGGCCTCGTCCATGTCGCGGACCTTGGGCAGGATAACATCGTTGGCGAACTTTTGAACGGCATCGCGCATCGCCGTCTCCACCTCGGACAGGTGGGTTATAGGGGTAGGCGTCAGCTCGGCGAGGTCGGAGCGCCGGGACGGTGTTGTGGAGAAGGCGCGGGGGGCGCTGGGGGGCCGCAAGCGTGTTAGTCGAGTGCCATTGGAATAATTCGAGAGTCGGCGATGCTTACTATTGGATAGTAGGAGTAATTGTCCTGGAAGGCATGCATCGCCGTGCCGGGACAGATATCCTCGCGGAGACAACTCCATGACCCCTCCGGAAGGCCGGACGAGCCAGCCGGGCGATGGACGACATGTTCGGCTCGGTCAGAGGGAAGCTGAGGTTGGTAGTCAGATAATAGCCAGTTCGTGGTCTCTACTGGGGTTCGCTGCACAAGAGCAAAAGTAAAGAGTAAAATGGTCGTGGCCGGCACCGGGTTCATAACACAGAGGAAAAAAAAAAAAAAGAGCTCGAGCTAGTCAGAGCAAATTAAGGGATAGTCCAACAAGGCGCCGTCGAGGCGGTGGTGTCCGGTCCGTCCAGGCGGGCGCCAGAAGCCGAGGCTAGCCAGCCCGCGTAGAGGGGCTCCCTCTCCGCGGTCAGCAATGCTCGGCCTTGGCGTACGACATTCCCAGCCGAGCGTCGAGCCAGGGGTGGCCCCTGGCAGCCATTGAGCCAATCAGGGACTCACGCCCCAGGCCCCGCCGCGCTGGGCTGGGCATGTGATTTCAGCCCGGGCGGCGGAGAAAGCAATCGGCCGGGATATGGATCCACAATCCCTATTCCCGCCAATCATACCGTGCGGAACCCAGGCCTGCAGGGGGGCTGGAGGATGGAGGAGTTGGCAGCAGCAGCAAATTGAAGCCATCCCGAGCGTCGAGACGACCCTGCCTCAATCTGCGCCGGCAGCAGAAGCCCGTCGCCCGCCATGCTGTTACGACACCTCCTCGCCCCGGCCCTGCGCCGACCGGCGATCCCCAAACTCGCCCCGCCCCGCGCGACAATCCCGATCAAGCCAGCGGCCCAGCCCGCCGCCGCCCCGAGGCGAACCTTTACCACGACCGCGCCGCGCCCCGCGACGCTGATGCAGGTCCTCAAGGTAAAGCCTTGATCTCCCCTGCTGATGCGTCCTGCCGTTACCCAAGCCCATTGCTGACCCTTTCCCAAAATCAAAAAGGGATGCCGCAAGAAGCAGAAGGCCCGCGGCGCCACCTCCCCCGCCCTGACCAACATGCGCGCGCCCGCCATGAAGGGCGTGTGTCTCAAGGTCGGCGTCGTCCGCCCCAAGAAGCCCAACTCGGGCGAGCGCAAGACGGCCCGTATCCGCTTGTCCAACGGCCAGCACGTCACCGCCTACATCCCGGGCGAGGGCCACAACATCCAGCAGCACTCGGTCGTGCTCATCCGCGGCGGCAGGAAGCAGGACTGCCCCGGTGTCAGGTACCACTGCGTCCGCGGGGCCATGGACTTGGTGAGTGTGAGGACAGGAATCGAGGGCGTGGCGTTTTTTTTTCTCGGCGGATATGTTTCGCTGCTTTCCTCCGAGTTGGCCTTCATGGATCAAACTCGACATTAGGGCCGTCGTGCTTCTCCTTGATCAAATTGTCTCGTCGCTAACACTTTCTCATCCAGGGTGGCGTGAGCAACCGCGTTACCAGCAGGAGTAAATACGGCACCAAGAAGCCCAAGAAGGCTTCGGTGGGCTAAGGCGAGAACAGCACGTAAAAGTGCACACGAGCCTTGGGAAGTCTCGTCTCTTGATTGTACCATAGCCCGACATTTAACCCCTGTAGAATTTGAATCAAGCGATTATGAGGACATCACGGTGTTTGTGGTAGAGTCTCGGTTCAATCCGGTGAAGACGTGCGTCCAGTTCAAGGCCCGAGTTGACCCTATCGCTAGCGAGCCTGTGTGACCAAGGGGGCCTAGCCTGAGAGCCGCTCCCGCCTTGGAGAAAAAGCAATATTTACATAAAGATTTAGCCTAGCGCACACAAGCCCCCCTTGTTCCTTTATTTTTCTTGTTTTGATTTTGATCTGGACCCTTTTGACGCCTCCCCCTCGCTTGTTCCCGATTTCCGCTCAAAGCCCTGTCCTGTTATCTTCAAGTCTGCGCAAGGGAAAAACTTCCCAAATCCCCTGGTGTCTCCCCTTAACCACCTCTGGAAAGATCGGAAAATTCGGAACCCGGATATCTTGGTCGTAGGAATGGAAGCGGCTTTTTTGTAAGGAATGAGGATGGAAAATGGGCATAAGGAAATTACAACTGGAATCTATCGTCTCAATTTCAAACCGCGCGCCGTTCCACGACACGCGTCCGACCCATTGCCACATTAGTCAGTCTGGTTCTCCCAGCCCTCGGGCTTCTTCTGCCCCGTGACATCGAAATACCGCGATGTGCCTGGTGATGAGATTGTCAGCATGGCGAAACGGCAGAAATCACGGAGCGAATCAGTGACCAAAACTTACAGGAGTAGCCCTTCCAGTCAAAGTTCTCCTTGGGGTTGCAAGAGCACTTGAGCTGGGTGCGGACCTTCTCGCCCGTCGGGCAGTGGGTGAATGGCACGTGCCAGTAGGCGATGTCGTTGAAGAAGTGGATCTCCTCCTTCTTGAGCATCAGGCCAGCAGCGATGGAGTGGACGGGGGCGTCACCCCAGCGCTCGTAGAAGAAACCGCCGTCCTTGTCAAGGGACTCGAAGTAGTCGATGTATTGTTTGGAGCGAAGCCAGTTCAGGCTGCCAATCTCAAAGTTGGACCACTGATGTTTTCTAGGTTAGTATACGCAGACACAAGAAGCAGGGGCGGTCTGCGAGAGAACGCAGGTCGCGAGGTACGAGGACGTACGAAATGGCACTTGTTGTAGGTCTCGCCGCCATCGTCGCTGAGGAATCCCATGGTGTTGCCCTCAGCAATGTGCTCCGGGTGGGCCTTCATGAACTTCTTGGTGCTGTCCCAGAGGGTGGGGATGGTCTCGATGTACTCGTACAGACTCAGCACGAAGCTGTACTTCTTCTTGTTCTCGTGCATGAAGCGGAAGGGGTCGTAGTGGATGTCGCAGTAGAGCTTGATGCTCGGCTCCACGCGCCAGTAGTAGTCGTAGTTGAGCATCAACTCCTGGCGGAAGAAGAAGCCCGACTCGAAGCGGCACATGTGGCGGTAGCTGACCGAGTCGCCGTAGATGATCTTGCGCTGCTTCATGTCCTCGCGCACCTTTGCGGCCTTGTCCTTGTCGATCCACTCGGGGAAGGACCAGTGCTCCTTGGGGATGAGGCCGTAGTGCGTCTTGCCCGAGCAGAGCGAGCTCGTGACCGTCTTGAACGTGTCGTCGAAGGGCTGGTCGTTGAGGAAGACCCAGTCGTAGTTGTAGCGCTTGTTGAAGCGGTCCTCGACCTGGCGGATCGAGTCGGCGATCTCCCAGACGTCCGAGTTGCGGGCGAGCGTCACGAAGGTTGCGTTCATGCGGGGGCCTGGCGCGATGCTGACGAGGTCGTCCCACTCGGGCTGGCCCGGCATCATGGCCATGGGGTGCTCGGCGCCGCCGTCCTTGGCCGGGCTCAGCGGCTTCGACGACGGCTTTGAGACGGCCGACTCGGCCTTGTTGGCCGCCGGCGCCTTGGTCAGGGCCTCTTGCTTGGCGGGCGCGGCCACGGGTTCGTTCGCTGGCGTGTTGGGCTGCGCTGCCTTGTCGTTGTTCAGGCCGCTCCGACCGGTGCCGGTGTAGCCATCGGGCCTTAGTACGGCGCCATCGTAGGAAGAATGTGAGACGAAGTAGAAAATGGCGAGAACCTGTTTGGACGGACGGGTTAGTAGGGCACACGAGATTAACACCCCCAGTCCTTGGGCAGCGCTTGGAGGCAGAAGGCAGCCACAGGCGAAAGCAAGCAGCGCGGCGCACGGGGGTTTGAACGTACAAAAAATGAAAAAAGAATGTATCGCACGTAGCGAGCGCTACCAGCCGCCATCTTGAATACTCGCAGGCGTTTATGGCGATGGGTGCAAAGGTTGGAAGATGGAGAAGAGGAGTTGCGGCGATGGGGTCGGATGGCGGACAGATCGCCAGTGGTTTATTCTCCTGTCCAGCTCGCAAAAAAAGAGGACAAGACTGCTTGGCAGCTCAAGACGAAAGAAAAAAAGGGGGTGTGGGGTGCCGGCTGACGACGGCGCAGGGGGGCGGGCAAGGGCGTTGAGTAGTTCGGGTCGAGCAGCACACGGTACGACCCAAGCCACGGGCAAGAATGTCGGGGCGGGGAGGAGGGCTAATGGTTGGTCATTGCCGGGGGATTTGTGCGTGGTGGTGAGAGGTGGCAAGAAGTTAGGTTTCGCGAGTAGGAGGGAGAAAGAGGAAACCGCCAAGCAAAAAACACATCAAATAAACATGATTGAGCGAACGGGCAGCGATGGCAGCATTAACGGGCTCGAACAGTGCAGGAGATCAAGATCAAGCCCATCGAACGGCCACGCTGCAGACTCGCAGTTGGGTGTTAGAAAGACCATCCAGAAGGGGCCCTCGGGGAAGGAAGACCCCGGCCAGGTGCCAATCGGCTCTGAATGCTCCATGCGCGTGTTGTCAGCGTCACCCTTGCCTGGCGTGAGTGAACCCCTTGCCCCTGTCATTCCATAGCAGACGGCGTTGGATCCATTATCAAATCGATCCCGAGCTGGGTTCTGTGTCCCGTCCATGCCCGAATTGTATCCAGCAACAGCCTTCAACCTGGCATGGCGGATCAGAGGTTGATGGCATGGAACTCGACAAGCCATCCATCGAAACCAGTGAAACCATCCAGAGATGTATTATTCCTTCGAAAACCTCAGGGGACGGATGGGGTCCATGATCTTCCCCCGCAGCACAGTCTTAGATCTGCCCGACCCACCTAGCGACGATGCTACCTCCGCGATGGACTGAGTTCGCTGTTAAATGAGGGCTCGTACACGTATACGGCAGACACCTCTCCTTGCATGCGCTGATTTGAGCGCCTATGAATGCGAATGGCACTGAAACCCTCAGCTGCTGCTATTCCCGCCCGAGATCCCGGATATGACTGGCATGGCTGCATCGTCTTGCTTTTCCTTTGCTCCACGCGTCGCTCGCGTGCTTTTTTTGATCGAGTCTAGAATTCAATGGCCGCCCTCGAGCGACGTCCTATGTTACTAGTATGTGTTAGTATCCTGGCTGGAATATCTAACCCCTTTTCTTCATGCCGTCGCCTCCAGCGCATCATCTTGTTCGCATTGCGTGCCCGGTCGTTCAGCTTTCAGGCGACTTCTTTCATGGGTCTGTTCGCTTCCATCAAGTCAAGACAGCCAGCCCACTTCCCGCCCGCCTTCTGCCCTGCGGGTCTCCCGTGGTGTGCGCCAAGAACAGGGCAAGTGTTTACTAGTCGATTGCGTCGACTTAGACCTGCATGTCGGGGCTATATTGTGTGGCTTCTTCCGCGCTTTACGTTTGGCACAAGTTCCTTTGATCATCGGCCACTCTAGTCCTGTCTTGCCCACTTTAATCTTTAATTCACCCTATCCTCCGGTTGCAGATGTCCTGCGTGGTACCCCATGAACTACGAGGCATGAACAGTCGGATCAGTCTACATCGCAACGGCAAGGCCAAGCAGTCAACAGGAAGGCCTCTTGTAAAAAGCAACCGGGCCTGTGAGGTTTTTCCCTTCTCGACTTGCTGCCCTGAATGTGGCCTCCTTTCTTTGTCCTTCACCCCACACCCTGCAAACTAAAATGCCTCTTGCAGGTTGGGTCCCCTTGTGTCAGAGTTGGGCCGGACGCCGAGGCATGCCCGATGCAGCAGAGAGCTCTCAGAGTTGTCGGGTCCCGCGGGCGCCCCCGCCGTCCAGTGGCGCACCGTGAGCTTTATCGATAAATGGTAGCTTGTGGTGGATTTGCCAACAGCGGGGCTCATGTGACCAAACGCATGACCTCACCAAGCCCAGTGCGACGGCCCTTTGCGCTTGGCCGCACCATCACAACATTTCCCCACCATCATTTTCCCGCCCTCGCCGCATTTTGACGTTGGGCCTCTCGATCCTTCGCCAACGCCCGACTTTGGCCAACCCTGCACCCGCGCATTCTCGTCGCCGGTGTTTTCCCAACCGGGCCTGCTTCCGTCTTTGGGCTTGCCCGGGCCTTTCCTTTCCTCCGCTTCGCGCTGTCTTTCTGCTTCTCGTCGGCTGTTTGTCTTTCGGCTGCTGCTGCTGTCCGCCGTCGACTGCGCAGCGTTTCCCATTCTTGAACGCCACCTTATCTTTCTGCTGCATCATCATCATGGTAGATCCCAGAGCTGTTTGGTGGATAATATTGGTTTCAGCATAACTGTGAGCACTCCCTTCTCGTGCTCTCCAGCTCTCACTCATCGCGCCGCGAGCCACCTACCCGACGGCGGACTATACGGCCGGACTCGTTCGCACTCACCGGACTATGGCATCTGCCTTACTTGCCCTCTGCCCTCGTTCCAAAACCCTGACCAGCGGGTACACCTTCCGGTCTCGTTCCTTCTAAGCGGATGGTAGTGTGTCTTGTGTCGCACAATCCTCTTTGCCCACATATCAAAGCCTATCGCTCTGTCGCGGCTTTGATCGATGCGTCTTTTTTCGCCCTTGATGCGCCTTCCCTTCATTACCCAAGCGTGTGCCAGGGTAAAGATGCCTTGCTCTTTTGATTCACTACTAACCCATTCCTCACTCATCATAGTTTCTCTCGCTCCCCGTTCTTAACTTGCACCGTTATCCGCCAAGATGTCTTTCTTCGGCTTCGATACGTCAGGCCACAACAAGGCCGCGCCCGGCTTCTCTCAGGCCCACGATCCATTTGCCGGCCTCCGCCATGGAGACGACGAGGGAGATGCGCTCGAGTTTGAGGATACATACGATGGCCTGGGCGACCAGCTAGACGAGACGGACGACGCTTTCAATGACGATACCTTTGGTGGCGGGGGTGATTCGAACGCTGGCAAGGTTGGCAAGGACTTCGACTTCTTCGGACAGACGGCCAAGGTGGCCAACGCCATCGACGAGGAGTCTGTTCGCTACAGCCGTCAGCATCCTGCTCCTCGGGCAGCTGCACCTATTGCGGACTATCAGTATCCCACTCATGCGCCGCAGCATGCTCCCCAGCCGGTACGTTCGGGCTACGAAAAGTACAGGGAGTCTGAGCCGGTTCCCGAGCTCCAGGCCGATGCAGCTCTCTGGGGCGTGGCGCCCAAGCGACAACCCTCTGCGACGACCCCCACTCCGGCGGCTGCTGCGCCGGCGCCGCAACCCGCTGCTAGCAGAAAGATGATGAGCCTGGAGGAGGTTGAAGCTGCCATGCGGGCACAGTCAAAGAAGCCCGAGCCCTCCCCTATCCCGGCCCACCAGCACCTGGCGCAAGCTCAGGCCCCTCAGTATCCCGGGGTTGCGCCTGCTCAACAGCCAATGGACTTCTTGTATGCCCAGCAGCAGCAGCAGCAGTTCCATCGCATGCCTTCCCCCGCCGAACATGGCCGTCCTCTGGACCCGAATATGTCGCACGGACCCGGACATGGTGGTCCAATCTCTATCCTCCAGCGGCCGCAGTCCAAGACGCCTGTGGGATCTCAGCCTCCCCACGTGCCCCAGCAAGCCCCTGTGGCCCACCACCAGCACCATCCCCAGGCGCCCTCGTCGATGAAGCCTATGCAAATTCTGCAGAACCCCAACCGCCACGTTGGACCCCACCCGGCTCATGCTGCGCATCAGCGACCGCAAGGCTCCTACCCGCCGAACCTCCTCGCGCACCCCTCGCAGCTGGCTCAGCTGAACGATGAGGAGAAGAACGCGTACCTGGAGCAGGAGGCTCGCCGTGCTAAGCGCAACCACAAGATCTTCATGCTCTCCAAGGACAACGGCCTCATGACCCCCCAGGACAAGAACTTTATCACCAGGATTCAGCTCCAGCAGCTGGTTGCTGCCACTGGCAACCCCATCGACCAGGGCACTGATGATAACCTCGCTGAGGACTTCTACTACCAGGTCCACAGCCAGATCCGTGGCAGCCACCGCCAGCACCCTGGCCAGCCGCTGAACAACTTTGCGCAGACTTACCTGTATCAGACCGGGAGTCGGCAGAATGGAACCCGCCGCCAGCACCGCGGGCCGGAGAATCATGTCCAGCGTATGGAGCAGCAGGTCCAGCGTGCTGTAGAGGCCGCCAAGAACAAGCCGAAGAACAAGCAGCTTGTAATCGAGGGCAGTCTGGGCAAGATCTCGTTCAGCAATGCAAAGACCCCCAAGCCGCTGCTCAACATCAAGCGCAACGACAACAATGCGGATGCGAACCGCCCTGGTAGCTCTCACCGGAGCGCGTCGTCGGCCACCGTCAACCGCAAGATGCTCCTTGCCGATGTCGAGAAGGTGTACAGCAGCCTCATGAAGATGGAGGACCATGATCGCAAGATGCCGCCCCCGCCTAACGACCCGACCAACGTCGGACTTGCTCACGAACACGCGCACTGGTCGCGTGTGGCGGAGCAGCTGAACAACCAGCTCTGGAACGAGCTCAAGGTTCACGAGCCCATCGGAGCCACCGTCATCCACCCTTTCATCGCCTTCCTCTCGTGCCCCAAGGGCAAGAAGGCTATTCCTCGTGTCTTCCGCCATCTCAACCACGAGCAGCGCCTGTCCATTCTCACCATGATTGTTCTGCACCTAGACAAGCTCGACGTAGTTCGTGGTGCTGCAGACGACGCTGGCGAGACGATGCTTAATGCTGCTCTGCGCGAGAGCATCGAGCTGTTCTCGGTTGCCATTATGGACACGCTCTTCAAGTTCATGTCGGAGCTGAACCTCGACATCGTTACCGGGGTGCTTGGAATTCTGTCTACTACCAACGTCGATCTTGTCGCTCGGTCTCGCATCGGGGCTTCTGTCTTGACCATGATATTGTCCAGAGCCGAGATCCTGAAGCAGGCTGGAGCTCCCCAGCCGCTCATGGACAGCTGGTATGTTCTTTCGCCCCTCCGACATGTTTTGTTCCCCTCCTCTTAGCGTGACTCTGACAAAGTGAGCAGGACTTCCACGTACAACAAATTCTTCAACCTTTTAGAGCCAACCCTGCCACGCATCTTCCCTGGCTCAGTCAACTCGGGCCAGGACATCTACGTCTGGCAGCTACTTGCCGCGCTTGGAATCGGTGCGAACCAGGACCAGCAGCAGCGGCTTGTTCTCGGCGTCAAGGATCGCGTCATGGACACTGTGGCTCTTTCCAAGACGCTTCCGGCCGACATGGCTCAATCGCGTCTGCAGAACGTGAACCTGTTCATGCGCTCCATCGGCCTGGACGTGGAGCTGCTGGTCTGAAAGGATCTGGCAACATGATTTTGCATCGCATCACAATTTTTTTTTGGAAGGCTCTTTTCCATTTATTTTCCATGTCTGGACTGCCCTAGCGTATACAAACATACCACGAGGGCCAGAGAAATATCCAGCAGTTCGGCCTGAGAAGCCTAGTGGCAAGCCTGATGGTATGAGCATCGATATGACTCAAATGACGGGTGGTCAATATTTGAAGGATGTTCGAGTAACATGTGGCGACACAATCTGACACGGGAGGGCGAGTGCCATGACCCGATTGCTCGTTACATTTCGAGGAAACATTGAGACCCTGCGGGGATATGGGGTTTGGTTTGGACGCGCGCGGAGGGGGCCGCAAGGGGACGCTGAGGGATGAAGGGTTCGAGGAGATGTCACTCCCTGGTCCGTTGGTCAAGTGGTATGGCCATTTATGAGGCGCAGACTGCGGCCTGTATGACGGGAGATGGAGGCGGCAATGGTGGCAGCTTGATCGGTCAAGCGGAATATTCATAGCTTCTATGGAAAACAGAAGCGTGTGGGAAAATATGGTTACGAAGCTGGTTGGAGTATTTTAAAGCATGATAAACAACACGCACTCCGCCCTGCGCGACGGTACAGGGGCGCCTGTTCCTATTTTGAGGGTCGGCTTGAGGTCTCAACTGTTCTTAGTCTTCGAACAGGTAGGCTAGGTAGTCAACAGATGTTGCGTCATTTGCACTCAGCATCCAGTAGGAAAGAGGGTCCTTTAGAGGGACAATATGCCCATTGATGATGCACTTTTGTATCTGCAACGCCACGTATGCGATGGTAAAGGGGAAATGAAAACCCAGATCCGCCCCCAAAAAAAGCCGATGCACGCAACTCCTGGTCCTTTACCTACCCTGTCAATGCGAAGGAAAAGACCGGCCCAGAGATACCGACCCAAGACATGTACACCCAACGGGCCAGAACAAAGCAAGGCCCGTATTGCCGTCGGCCGATAATGCCCTAGTCTAAGTCCATGGCCGTCGCACTGCTCGCTCCTGCTCTCGATTTGCCAGCTCTCCGCGCTGCTGGTGTCGCAGAGGCAGACCTAGACGTTTGCGCACACTCGTCGTCCCCACCCTCGCCGCCGCCCGGCCGCGGCACCTCGAGGCCGCTGACGACGTGCAGCAGCTCCGTCTCGTCCCACCTGGTGCCGAGCTTGGCGACGCGGTCGACGAGGCGCCCCTCCTCGTCCCCGTCCTCGTCCTCGGCGGCCTTCCCCTTCCCCTTGCCCTCGTCCTCCTCCTCTTCTGCCGCTGACGGCTGGCGGTGGTTGTTGTCGAGCCCGCGGTGCACGAGGCTCTCCTCGTACACGGCCCAGGCGTCGTCGGCGCTCTCGTCGACGTAGGCCAGGCGCTTCCACGGCTCCGTCTGCACGGCCTTGAGCCGGTCCGCCATGGTCACCTCGGCACCGGCGGCGCCGCTGTCGTCGCTCTCGACGGCTCCCGCCGACTTGACCGTCATGTGGACGGCGCGCGGCGCGGGGCCGGAGCTGCCGCCTCCCGGGCCGGAGCCTGAGCCTTGGCCGCCGCCGCCGCTGTTAGCGCCGTTAGCGCCGGACTCTGCGCTGCGGCGGGTGGCGCGCTCGAGCTCCGCCTTGGCGTCGATGTGGTGGAGTTGGGGGCGGAGGAGGGCGAGGTTCGTGATGGGGGTGAGGTGTATGTTGTCTTTTGTTCGTGGGCGCAATCAGATGTTAGCTTCCGGGGCACAGTGTTTCTAGTAGGCGTAGGTGTTTTTGTGGTCAACATACCACCGCTGAATACGCCGATCATATACCTGGTCTGGCCGTCCCCCGTCGCGATCTGGCCGCCCAGCGTGTGCGTGCGCAGGACCTTGTCGCGCCGGATGGCCTCGTTGAAGTCGGCCGCGCTGACCCCGCCGCCCACCACTTCTATGTCGTCGTCCCCACCGCCGCCGCCGCCTCTCCTGCCGCCGCCGCCCACGCCGCCGGCTTTCGCCTCGGCGGCCGTGATGCGCAGCGCGGGGGCGCCGACGCCGAACCCGCCCGCCAGGCCGTGGGCGCCGCCCGCGCGCGAGGCGTTGGACTGGGCCAGGGCCTTGCCCCAGTTGACGCCCTTGGCGCGGTCGTAGGAGGCCGCGTGCCCCAGCGGCATGTCGAGCTCGACCATGCCCGAGGCGGGCTTGAGGCGCAGCTCGGTCGCGCCGTTGAGGTAGTCGACGTTGCGGTTCGGGTGCTGCAAGACCAGGAGCTGCTGGTGGGCGGGGAGCTCGGGCTTGAGCAGGACGTGGTAGCTCTCCACGATCGGGTCGTCCGGCTCCGAGTCTTCCGGGTCGGAGTTGGAGCGCGAGGGGGTGGGGTGAGGCTCGACCGAGGAGGAGGTGGTCGTGGGGACTGTGAGGGGGGATGCTGAGGCGGAGGCCATTGTGGACTTGGTTTGGCCCCTTGCGCCAACTATGGCCGGGGTTCGTGTGGCAAAGACCGCCTCTTTCCCCGTCCGGCCGTCGAAACTCCAACGGCTGGGTGTTTTGCGCCGGGCCGGAAACCGCGTCGCAGTCGCGAAAAGAGGCGTTGCTAACTGAGGAATAGTCGATCGCGACTGGTGCGGCGCAAAGACCCCCACCCGCCAATTTTTCTTTCTTCCTTCTTCAATCCCCAGCCGTCTTACTCACTCAACCCCACGCGCGGGAGTCCACTCCGGCCGCTGTGACGTCGGCAGTCACAGCGCTTTTGGGCACATGCTGGTGGAGTAAGCCTGCCTAATACAGTCATCCCGCGCGATCTTCAAATGCAGGTCCTCCAGTCGTCCCTTGTCCTCGCCTTTGCGGCTCCCTCATGATTATTGGGTGACAGGAAGAATCCGGCAGCTTTCCGCGGGCATGCTCAGGCGCTCCATGCGATGCCCTGGTTCAAGTCCCGCGCTCGGCTTGCTTGCAAATCAATAACTCCCCTGCGCCATCCGTGTCTTGAGGTCGCGAAGGACCAGTGCTCGAGACTCTCGACCCATCACCTTGGGCGCGGGCGATGAGTGATAGTCATGCCTTCATACAAATTTGTGCTCTTTTTTATTTTTGGCCGCTTTGACTCTATCAATATGAAGCTTTTCATGCGAATCCATTTTCGTCCGCGCAGTTTCTTCCTGCACCAGCGCGCTGCTTATAGCAAGCCAAGACTTTCCACCTTTAGCACTGCCCCACCGTAGACACAGTCTGATTCCATCTGACGAAACACCAACACCCACGCCGGACCTTGCAAACCCTCGCTCTGGTTCTCAGCCCCTCCTAAAGCAACGACACAAATGCAAGAAGATCCCCGCTATGTGGGCTGCTGTGGGGAGGCAATACTCGTGCTTTCTTCTTCCTAGACCATTGCTCGAGTTTCATCCCCTGCTGCCCATCTCCGTCCGAAGCCTCGCTGATTCTTCCCGCTGCAGATCAACCCACGAAAATACACCCCCGACGAGCGGACATCCCAGTCTCCGCCCGCTTACACGGCCCGAACCAGCGCCAGTCTGGCAGAAGCACGAGCAGAGCGTGCCTTGATTAACAAAACAGATCCCCCGATCCTCCGTTCTTCGTCGACTCTTAACATACAGGACATATTAACCAACCAGCCGAACAGCGCTCTCCGTCGCTGCTGACCGTTCTTTTCTTCCCGCCTCGGCGCGTCTCCACTGATAGCCCAGCATCCCGAAAGGCGCCTCCCACATGCCAATATGCTCCATATACTTACGATAGCTGCAGCTTTCTGCTTCCTCCTTCTCCCAGCCCTGTCGATCGCGGCACCGATACCAAGAGAGATCCAGGTCTCGCCCGAACTACACGCCGTGATCCACGGGCTCTCGGCTCGGGACGAGGTCAAACGCATCTCCGTGAAGGAATGCAAAGAGGACAGGAAGGGTGGATTCGAGTTCTGTGCCGAGGGTCGCAATCTCTGTAAGTCATTATGCCCACGCTCCAACCTTTCCTAGACGTTCCCTCTGTCCACGGCTACTGACATACCGCAACCAACCCGGCCAGGCGAGTCCAAGGATGACAACAACAATCTCAAGTGGGAGTTTGTCGGGGGTTCAAGCATAAGCTGTCCGTCCTCCGGCTGGACTAGAAACCCCTCGATATCCAGCATCAAGGTCGGCAGGTCAGCAGCAGATACGGACTCGGACATCGCCCCGCCGCCAGAGGCTGGATAAGCAGGTATCGGGTGATGGAGAAGCGTCCGCAGCATGATCTAACGACATTTAAGATTGATGATACCCTTGATATAGGAAGAATAATGACAGTACGGGAAGATAAAAACTCTTTTTTTTTCCTATCACGATTTTGCCGAAGTGTCTGCTCCTATCCAGGTTCCTTTGTCCCCTCGTCCGATGTATCGAAGCGTAAGGGTTCCTGTTTGTCCCTAATCCATCTCTTCTTCTATTCCATATGCCGTCATTCACCTGTTCCCAGGGCAGGTGAGTATGCCACTCACGAGGCACATGGGTGAATCACCCCTCTGGTATGATGATTGTGTGCCTTTGCCATAACCTCTCTACCTGACTCACCAGGGGAGCATACGCGCATTGTCTAGGAAAGTTCTTTAGCTCGCCCAGGCACCTGTCCCTTGCTCGGTTCTTTGACGCATATGGTTAACACGGCCTCCATCTCCTCTGCATCCATCTCTCCAGGACATGCCCTCCTTCGGCTTCGCCAGCGCCCTTGGCGTCGTGATGTTCGACTTGAACATATATCAGCTCCATAAAGTCCCACCACGCTCGAGTCTACCCAGCGCGACGCCGGCAAATCACGGCGAACCACTAGCGTCTACCAGTGGTCCAGGAGGAAACGAAGCGCAGTCTTCATGACCCCCATAGATAGCAGCTGTCTCTTCAAACACAAGGGTAGAGGTTGAGCATGATGATAGACAGGGTGAGTACGGCCCATCCGTTGATAACTGTAGACTGCCTACTTGAGCAAGTATCTAATTCGAGCTTGCATGCAGGCTTTGACCAGGTGCCCCGAGTTATGTCGGGTGGGATGGGGCGTCGAAGGGCTGAGGTCATTAAGTGTAGTGAATCGGCTAGGCTCTGAACGGAATCGAAATACAAAGCTGTATTTAGCGCTCACACTTTCTTGAACTTGACTCTCTGATTTTAGGCTGATCTCACTCGCTCTTGAGTCTACATTGCTTGTGAGCTATTGCTACGAATGGTAATGTCGTACACATGTGCTCTGTTTGACCTGTGGCAACTACACCGGTGCCGGTCACGTAAACAGCCAACAGCCAACCACGCCCGCCGTCACCGTGGCCAGCGCCAGCAAGGAAGACGAGGACGGCTGTCCCGATGGCTTCGCTGTCGGACTCTCTGTTTCCGTGGTTTCGGTCTCTGTTGTCATCGTGACGCCCTCATCACCGATTCCGGTTCCTGTCATTGTGGTTGTTGCTGTCATGGTCGGTTCGCCCACAACCGTCTCAGTGATCCATATATCCACAGTTTCAGTCTTGGTGACTATCGGCGGCAGCTCGCTACTTGAGGGCGTAGAGGTCGTGACGGGTGTAATGGCCGTCAGAGCGTCGGTCTCGGTCGGTGGGTTAACAGGAGTGATGGCCGTGAGAGGGTTGGTCTCGGTTGAGGGGTGGACTGGTGTGATGGCCGTAAGAAACTCGGATTCTCCCGCATCGTGGACCGGGGTTATGGCGGTCAGAGCATCCTCCTTGATCGGCTGGTCTTCTGCGTTTGCTGCGATGTCTAGGCGTTGCCGTCTCCACGGAGCTCTGGCACACCTGACCTGGGCTGAGTGCGCAAGAAGGAGGAATAGATAACCACAAATGCCTCGGGGGCTTCTGGGCTTGTTGACTTGATGCATGCCAGACATGTCTGATGTTCTTTCTGGTTGTCCAATAATCTGGGGATTGTGGAGGAATTTGAATGTGGAAAATCTTGGGTGGCATTTTTCGTGCTTTTATACTTGATGCTGAGATAAAACGTCGAAGCGAGCTAACCAAAGTCACGATGGAATTTTGACAGGTAATGTGTCGTTGTGAGCCTGGCTGTCTTGTTACACACTTCACATCCGGCATGGTACGCTGACTCCTTTCATCCGCTTATAGACGCAGGCGTCACGAAACAAGGGTTAGGTAACTTCTAGTTTCTTTCTTAAGAACTTCCTCGGCATCAAGCTGGTGCAACTGCTCATTTCAATCATATGCACGTTGAGCCCACTTGGCCCTTGCATAGGTAAATACCGAAAGAGCTCCGGGTTGTTGATTGGTAATGCTCTTGGCTGATTATCATTGGACCCAATCAGTGTATGTAAGGCTGAGGTCACGGAACCTTCCAGCCAATCCTCGGATCAGAAAGGGGAGGCCTCTTTGGATGATAGGTTGACCTGAGCGAATCATAGCGGATTCATCATCGCTGACGCCCTTGCCCGAGCAAATAGCCCGAGCTACACGAGCGGGCATATGACCGAACTTATGCCTACAAAGGGGAGAAGACAAGGCGACGAATGTGGGACGTCAGCTTAGCCGGCTGGTTGTGGGTGTAGTCAAAGGCCCACAAGAACCAGGCTGACCTCTCTCGGGCTTGACACTGGCTTCTCCTTCCAGCGTCAATTCACGGGCCCAATAGGCGTAAGCCCTTGGCATATGACCGAACGTCCCATTCAGGAGAGGCTGTGCGAAGGAGCAGACGGCAACCGCGTCAGATGATGGCCTGCCAATAGTCGGATTTGGTCTTGACCAATCCGAGCTGTCGTCTCCGTTCGCCGTGGCGAGCATCGTCTACGTAAAGGCGTGATGTAGATGTGTCGAGCGGCTGCCTAGAATGAGCCTTGTGCCAAGAATCAGAGGACGGCGGTCCTGATATAAAAGCACGCGAGGAGGCCTCGTTTGGCAAGAATGGGAGGATGAAATCACATCTCTCATCATACACTTCACTATCAAATCGAATCACTTCTTTCACGCTCCGGTTCCTATAAAAAAAAAGTAGCAATGTCGTCCACCAGCACTTCCCCCATCCCCCTCCGGTCCCGGCCCAGGACCAACCGCGTCGTGATGTGGGAGGGCAAGGTCGGCCAGGTCGCGGTGCACGAGATCCCCTTCCCCCGTATCGAGGAGCCCGAGGACGTCATCGTCCGTATCACGACCTCGGCCATCTGCGGCACGGACCTGCACACGTACCGTGGGTTCTTTGGGAGCCCAGATGTCCCCTACTCGCTGGGCCACGAGGGTATCGGCGTCGTGCACGAGGTCGGCGCTGCGGTCGACAGCTTCAAGGTCGGCGACCGCGTCATCATCGTCTTCCCCTCGGACAGGCCCATTCCGACCAAGAACAGCACCGTCCTGCAAATGGCCTCGTATGGGCTCGGTTCGCTTTTTGGGGACCTCCAGGGCCTGCAGGGTAAGTACAGAAGCAGCACTTCCTGTTGGTAGCTGGCTTGGGAGCAAAAAGCAACTAACTAACCGGACCTGTCCTAGCCGAGTACGTGCGCGTTCCGTTTGCCGACAGCTCGCTCGTCGGCATCCCCAAGACGCTCCCGGACAGGCAGTGGCTGTTCGTGGGCGACATCTTCAGCACGGCCTGGCAGGGCCTGACGTGGTCGGGCTTCGAGGCGGGCGACTCGGTGGCCGTCTTCGGCGCGGGCCCCGTCGGGCTCCTGTGCGCCTACAGCGCCGTGATCCGCGGCGCCTCGACCGTCTACGTCGTCGACCACATCCGGCAGCGGCTCGACAAGGCCGAGAGCATCGGCCCGGGCGTCAAGGCCATCGACTTCACCAAGCCGGGCAAGAGCGCGAGCGAGCAGATCCTGGCGCTGAGCCCGGGCGGCGTCAACCGCAGCGTCGACTGCGTGGGCGAGGAGGCGCTCAACGAGAAGCTGGAGCGCCAGCAGGACTACGTCATGCGCGAGTGCGTCCACGTCACATCGACCGGCGGCGGCATCGGGGTGCCGGGCTTCACCGGCACCGTACCCAAGTCGGACGGCGCGCCGCACGCCGACGAGGTCGCGCCCGAGATCCCCTTCCCCATCTCCGAGTTTTGGCTCCGCAGCCTGGGAATGAAGGCGTCGGTCGTGGACCCCATCGTCACGACGCCCATGCTCCTGCGCCTGATCGAGAGCGGGCGGGCCAAGCCCGGCTTCATCGTCGACGAGCCCGCCCACGATCTCTCTGACGCGCCGCGCCAGTACGAGAGGTTCAACAAGGGCGAGGTTGTCAAGGTGCTGTTCAAGGGGGCGCCCCGCCCCGAGGAGTGGGAGGAGGAGTGGGAGAAGGACGCGGGGGAGCAGACGAACGGTCACGGGGCCCAGAATGGGGTCTGAGGCATAAGCAGCGCGATTGGTTGCTTCTCCATGACAGCGCTGACGTTGGACTGGTCAGCGAGACCCGCAAGGCCTTTCCTTTCTCGGTGAGGTGGGCTTGGATGACCTGCTGTCTCTTTGGGGGCCAGATATAGATGTTGCTGTTGGTGTTTGCTTGTTGCATCGTAGTGTAAGATCGGGAATTAGGAAGGCAGTCGAGTAGGCCTGCGTAGATGGACTTCGCAAGAAGATGTATTACCCTGTTGCTTCTTGTTCTCAGTTGACCGTCTTTTCCGCCGCTTGTACCTGACTCTTGCTGCTCGCTACCAAACAAGTGCCAAGACCCCGCGAGACAAGCGTCGTTTAGTCGGATAAATGACTGCCCACACCAGAACAAGACAGTGGTATGCTAGGAGAACCAAATGCCGCCAAATTCCCCAGCCGGAATGGGCACTAAAGACTCCCGTTAAGCCCTTTTCCGACAACTCTGGATATCAACTTGAACATGCGGCGTTGGCCTGGCACTGTGGCGGGCTCAGAGCCTCCGGGCGTTGCCTGCCTGCGGGGCTTACAGTAAGCTATGACACAGCAAATCATTTAGAGTTTGGAAGTCTCCACGATGTTGGAGCCGGGGGGTAGCATCGGATCCAACGAGGCGGATCTAGTGTCCTGTCCTGTCGCGACGTGGCGATGCCTCAAGCTTGTTTCTAGGTAGGTGCCTGCTTCGGGCCGAGGGCGCAACTGCCGCCCCGTGCTTTGTAGGTATGTGGTAACTCCCCCTGGTCGTCAGGCGAGGCGGGATGGAAGGAAGGACAGGGCAATAAAAGCCCTTCACGTTACGCTTGCCGAAGAGGCAGGGCACCCTTCAGGTGGCCGAACCTTTGTTACCCGACGTCGTAAATCAGCATAGACACATAGAACCATGTGCGGAATCGTCGCCTCAGTCCGTCTGCCACCAGTGGCAGGCCAAGCCCCTAGCTCCAACGGCGCGCCCAACGGCGACAACCGCACCGATGCCTCCTCCCCCGACTCCGAGGCTCTTCGGGCCCAGCTGCAACAGGCCGTCGCGAAGCTGCGGCACCGCGGGCCGGACGCCGAGGGCGTGTGGCTGTCGCCCACTGCCAACGTGGGGCTGGGCCACTCGCGCCTGTCCATCGTGGACCTGAGCCACGGGGGCGACCAGCCGCTGCACAGCGATGGCGACGGGCAGATACACGCCGTCGTCAACGGTGAGGTGTACGACCACGATGCGATCCGCGAGCGCCTGGCGCGCGACCACGGCTACGCCTTCCGCGGCACCAGCGACAGCGAGGTCGTGCTCGCGCTCTACAAGGTCCACGGCGCGCCCGCCTTCCTCGAGCACATGCGCGGCGAGTTCGCGTTTGTCATCTACGACGAGCGTGACGGCCGGGTCGTTGCGGGCAGGGATAGGTTCGGCATCAAGCCGCTGTTCTGGACTATAACGGGCAGCGCCACAGATGCAACAAAAGGCAGGAGACTTCTGCTCGCGAGCGAGTGCAAGGCGTTCCTGCCGCTGGGCTGGGAGCCGGAGTGGGACGTGCCCAATCTGTTTGACAGCGCGGCCATGAACGGGGACAAGTTCGTGTTCAAGGGGGTCCGCAAAATACTACCGGGCCACTGGATGGAGGTCGACAAGCAAGGGGAGATCAGACACCACCAGTACTGGGACATCAACTACCGCGACAAGGTATGTGTAGATGCATCCCCCGAAACAATGGTGGCATTCTGACGTTGAGTCCAGCGAGAGGTTGAAACCCGGACAGTGGAGGAAATGATCGAGGGAGTGCGCGAGCGCATCATCGAGGCGGTCAAGCTACGGTTACGCGCCGACGTGCCAGTGGGCATCTACCTGTCTGGCGGTGTCGACTCGTCTGCCGTTGCCGGGATCGTGGCCAAGCTCGCCAGGGAGCAGGGCGTCAAGCTCGGGAACAAGGATCCGGCAGAACGCATCTCGTGCTTCTGCATCAAGTTCCCGTCGGCGTCTGGGTTCGACGAGTCTGGTGAGTTCGTGGCGGTCGTCGCAAGTGGTTGGCAGCGGGCAGCGGGTTATTAACGTCGATACTTGTTCCCACCAGACGTTGCAGTGCGGACCGCCGAGTGGCTCGGGGTGTCGATCGAGAAGATCGACATGGACGAGGAGGCGCTGGCCCATCACTTTGCCGGCGCCGTCTACCACAACGAGCACCACCATTGGGACCTCAACACGGTGGGCAAGTTCGCGCTCTCGACGCTGCCTCGCAAGAGCGGCGTGCCCGTCGTCATCACCGGCGAGGGCTCCGACGAGCTTTTCGCCGGCTACCCGTTCCTGTTGCCCGACAGCTTCGTCGACGCCGACAGCGCCATGCCCCACACGGCCCTCGCGCAGGACAACGAGCTGCGCATCGAGATCCAGCAGCTCATGACGTCGGGCATGGCCGACATAATCTCGGCCAAGGGCTTCTTTGCTAGCAGTAGGAACGCCGACTCGCCCGGCCGCGACCGCACCGCCAGCTCGCGCTTCCACCTCTCGGCGTATCCGGGCCCCAACAGCGGCCTCTTCGCGCCCTGGATAGCCGAGGAGGCGTTGAAGGGGGCCGTTGCCACGGCGGCTGCGGAAACGTCGGGTAAATCCAAGGAGAAGCTGGGACATGCCACGGGGCTGGAGACGGTCATGACGGCCGAGGTGGCGCGCAAGAAGCGGGACGAGTGGCACAGCCTGCACGGCGCGCTGTACGCCTACATCAAGGGGCCCCTGCCCAACATGATCCTGACGTGCCTAGGCGACCGGTGCGAGATGGCGCACAGCGTCGAGGCGCGCCCGCCGTTCCTGGACCACAAGCTGGCCGAGTACGTGGCGGGCCTGCCGCCCAGCGTCAAGATGTCGTTCGGCCCGCGGCAGCAAGAGACAAACGGCGGGCCGGCGGCGAACCAGAGCTCGTGGTGGGGGTCGCTGCTCGAGGCGCTGAGCGAGGACCAGGCCCAGAAGCTGGCGTGCTGGGAGCTGACGGAGAAGTGGATCCTGCGCGAGGCGACGCGGCCCTTCATCACGCGGGAGCTGTACGAGCGCCGCAAGCACCCCTACTCGGCGCCGCTGGCGTGGCCGCGCGGCGGGCCCATCCATGCGATGCTGACGGCCCTGCTGACAGACGAGGCCGTGGCGGGGCTGGGGTTCGTGGACCCGGGCGCGGTCAAGCGGGCGCTCGAGATTGGGTTCGGCGAGCAGGCCGACGCGCGCGCGTTCCGGACGCTGCTCATCGTCGCCAGCTGGGTCGTGATTTCCCAGCGGTTCGGCGTCAAGACGGCGCGCCGCGAGGACTGGCCCTGCCTCGGGGTGGCCGCCGCCCACGAGGATGTGCCAAAGGGATCATCTTGTGGCGATATCCCTGCTTCTGCTGTTCCTGCTGCTGCCCCTGTTGCCGCCGAGATGGCATAATGGCGGCAGGCATCATGGCTCCGCGTGGCGTTCTAGAAATCCTGTAAAATAATGCGCATGGGCACCGACGCGAGCAACAGGCGAGAGCTCGTTTGTGTTCCAACGAGGGCCAGCCTGCACCGGCGCGAACTCCTTGATAGGGTCGCGTGAAACAGGAGAGGAGTCGGCGTGGACGAGGCAGGGAGAATTTGGCTGCGGCATTAGAATGCGGGTTATTAATAACCTTTTTTTTTTTTTTGTTCTAAAATCTGTGTTTAGTTCTCGTTTTGGCGGCGCGCAGCTGTTGGCGCCAAGTCGAACGTACTGGCGACAGAAATATGCATAACGAAACGGAAACCAGGGGGAGGCAGATCGGAAACGGCGTGCTTAACTTACCCCTGGTAGATGCCATCCAAAATAGTAGGGCGGGGACAGGGCGAGCAGTTTGTTGCGCCGCACGTTCACTCGAAAAAAAGTTGATACACCAAAAGGTGAGTGCATCCTGCCGGGATTGCCCACAAGTACATCAGCAGCTACAAACAGCCTTTGAAAACGGATTATTGCACACCCTTCCCTAGTACAAAAAATTCATTTCCCAAATTCCACGTCTCGTACGAACTCGTGCGTTTGCTAATCCTGTTTTTATTTAATGAATTCGCTGAGATATGAAGGATTGAAATCCTCTATGGAGGTCACTTTTTTTTTGGTGTCTAACTTTTTTTTTAGGTGAACGTGCGCCGTTGGTAGGACCCTGCCAGTCTCAGATGGCACTCGCACTGACTCGCGTTCCCGTGTTTTCGCCACTTACGGCGTCTGTCGAGGCTCTTGGGGATCTCGAAACCCTTGCGCGAACGTCAGAAATCAAAACAAAGTGCGACCTTCCCCACACGCGTAGTTGGCCTGCCATCCCGCAGCGCAGCATTGGGGGGATGGAGGCGTCTGGAAAGAGGGGATGAAGGGATGAAAAAGGAGACAATGGATGAGCATGGGCTGGGCGGTTGGATGTTGTATAAAGACTGCCAGTGTCTGCTATCATCAACGTCACTTAGAGCTTCTTTCTCCAACAGCCTGGTCTGCTTCTCTTTGCTCTACTCCTTGTCCACTTCTCTCCTGTTCTCTTCAACAGCCGTCTGCTGCGCAGAATTCCATCATATAGCCTTTCTTTGTGCCCATCAAATCACTTTCGCTACATAAGCAAATCCCCAATCCACCAACACCGTCACGATGAAGTTCTCCGCCATCGCCACCGCCTTCTTCTTCGCGGCCACCGCCTCGGCCCAGGGTCCCGTCCGCGGTGCCAACGGAAAGTAAGTCGACCGGGCATCTTGTGCCACGCACCCTTCATGCTAGTCTTACTCGTGAACCCCAACGCTAACCGGGCAACCAAAACCGTCACAGCTGCGGCTTCCCGAACGGCCCCACCTGCGTGGCCACCGGCGAAAAGAACGCCCAAGGTCAGACCATCTTCACGGACCCGGCCAACAGCCCGGGCCCCAACTGCTGCCTCTTCCCTGCCCGGTGCGGCAACGGCGACGGCTTCGGCGGCCCCCCGGGCTGCATCTTTGTTGCGAACGCGCCCATCGCCAAGGGCAAGGGAGGCAACAAGGCGAACAAGGCCAACGCGAGGAAGAACGCCAACAGGAGGAGGAGGATCGCTGCCGAGGTCGAGGCCGAGGCCTAAACGAGCAGGTGTGTATGGAAAGGGAGAGGCGATTTCATGAGCAAACGGGGATAACTCGGCTCGCCAAGCCAAGAGAGTATATGAGGGATATACAGGACACAGAGGATGCAGAAAGTCAAGGAAGAAGATACCCATTAGCCTAGCGGGCACGTACGGGAGGGGCTGGCCGGACTGGCCCCCTCCTGGACTGAGCGTCTCCCCAGCGACCTCGGCAATACAAGTCAGCTAGCTGTTCACACCACCTCAGAAGCCATGCCCTGGCCGTGCATTGCATCATCCGTCTATTCCTTCCTACATCGTGATGATGTGCAGGTTGATGTGCCGTCGACTGCCCAGTGACGGAGCACACCGGTCTTCCCGCCCCCGAGGCCAAGCCAAGGCATGCTGGCCGGCAGTTGTTTGGAGGGGATCGATGGGGACAGGCTGCCGGGTCAACTGTACGACATCGGGGGAAAGGGTGGGCAAGAACAGGAAATCCGCAGCGGCAAGCTGCAGGCTGCAGGCTGGCGGAGTAGAAAATTTGGAAAAAGAAGCAAAGAAAGTGGGAGGAGGAACGAGGCGGGCACTGGCGGGAATGCGGGACGATGATGGGGCACGCCTATAACTGGCCGCTTCTAAACCTTGGCTCGGCGGCTTCCGGACTGCACAACTCGATCCCGCCCTCGCTGTCCTGTGCCGCTGTGCGACGGGACACGGCGGGGTCCCTTGCCGAAATACCCTTCTTCTATGTCTAGAATCCGGGGCGTTTTTCGATGCCCAGGCTGAACCCTGTTCCCCGGCGGCGTGGTGCGTTGTTCACGGACCCCCCTTTCGCGGGCCAATGAAGCCACACCCGAACCACGGGGGATTTTTGCCTCGGACCCTTAGGGTGCTCTTTTTCGGGTCCTGACGGTACGACTGCCGGGGCGCCGATGCGACGCTGGAACACCCGGCTTTGCTGGTTGGGAAAATAAAAGCACAGCCCGCAGGTAACGGCGGAGGAGGGCGAAAAAGAAAGTGGTGCGACTGGACGAGGAGCATGAGCCGTGGCTGAAACATGGGACGCAAGGGACCTGGTCTCGGCTGGTGGGCCATCGTATGTTGATCAGTCTTGCAGCCAGACCGTGACACCCCGATCGTCGTAGCGAATTGACTGTCGCACGGGCAGCAGCGAGGCGGCGGTTCGGATTGACCGTGGATGGGGAAATGGTAGAAAAGGATAGGCCTCCCGCGCGTCTTTGGTAGGCCAGGCCAACGACTTGGAAGAGCATGAACCTCGACTCGACACTCCTCACCACCTGACTCTGCCCGGGACGCACGCCTCACGGGACCATTTATACGAAAAGCCGTGCTTTTCTGGCCGTAATCCATCCTTCGTCCTTACCTTGCCTACCTTTTGATACCCCATATATGCCAATATCACTCCCACAAAATGAGCTCCAGTCCTCCCAAGCAGCCGCCGCGGTCGACGAACCCGCGCTCAGGCCAGAACGCGTTCCCGCAGCCCCTGCAGGTCGTCCGGCGCAGTCCCACCTCGTCCGGCAACGCGGCGCAGGACCCGCCCGCCACGGGCAGCCAATACGCCAACAACTTCAACCGCAGCGCCGACGCAAAGTTCAGCACGGGCCGGCGGGAGACGACGGCCAGCTCGCGCTACGGCGGCTTCGACCCGGCCGACTACGGCGCCATCCCGTCGCCGCCGCCGCTGAACCCAAACGTCAACCGGCAGCGGTCTCGCCGCGAGCAGGACGAGGAGGAGTGGGAGCGCGAGCAGCGGCGCAAGAACAGCAAGAACGAGGACGACTTTGACGAGGAGGTGCCGCGCAACGACATCCCGCGGCCGGGGGCGGCGCGGAGGGCGGCGCCGCAGCCGGAGCGGGGGAGGCCCGGCGGCCCGCAGAGGACGAGGAGCGGGACGACGGGCAGCAACAGCGGCTACAACAACAATGCCAACAACAACAACAACAACAATGCCAACAACAACAACAACAACAACGCCAACAATGCCGACGAGGAGAGGGACCGGCAGCGCGAGAGGATACACATCAACATCGACGGCAACGGCACCACCTGGACGGCGTGGGGCAACGACGGCCAGCAGCGGTCGGGCAATTTCTCCTTCAGCGGCACGGCCTTTGGCGGCTCGCCGTTTGGTGGTGGCGGCGGCGGGCGCAACAACGCGCGTCTGGGGCCTGTCAACTTGCCCGTCAACCTGCCCATCAACATTCCCGGCTTTGGCGGCTTTGGGTTCTGAGTTTCGCGTCGGCGTGTGTGTAAGAGAAGGAACGAGGGCTAGGAATAGAATGGAACAAGCGTGTATTAGTATTTCAGGGGTTATCTCATCGCGTTCATCGTGGGCGCTGACCAGCCTAGCAGGCGACTTTTAATATGATTTCATGATCGGCCCTTCTCGCAAATGGATGCAGTTTGTTCCTGGAAATAGCCCGAACTCTTACCAGTTTTCCATGCTCGATCTGATCTTGAGCTTGCTTGACCCCACTGGCTTGCAGTGATTCCTGGCGTCTTATTGGCGGGCAGTCCCCCTAGCAGGATCGTTGTATCACACCGCCTTTCGGCAGAATGAGATCGTATCCGCTTGCCCCACTGAAAAGTTTAGACTAGCAGCGCGGCGGGCGTGCTTCGCATTGAGAAAAAAATCGAAGCAATTGGAGTTCGCAGCCCACTCTCGTCGATTTGGCGCGACAGCCATCATCCGCATACACCACACCCTCTCAATTGGAAACCATGGGCAAACGCTCCAAGCCTAGCACCGAGGCTGGGCCCTCGGGGTCTGCCGGAAAGATTTCTGACCCCCGTTTCGCGAGCTTCGAGACAGACCCGCGCTTCAAGCTCCCATCAAAGCGATTGGCCAAGACGAAGCTCGACAAGCGCTTCTCGCGCATGCTGAAGGATGACGAGTTTACTGCGACATCCAAGGTCGATAGGTACGGTCGCAAGCTCAAGAGCGACTCCAAGAAAAAGGCTCTGGAGAGACTTTACGAGCCCGAGGATGAAGAGAGCGACGACAGCGAGGGCGGGGACGGGCCGGAGGAGCTCAAAGTTGAAGACGACGAGGTGGTAAAACGCGAGCTTCGCGCAGCCGACAAAAAGTTCGACCCCGCGCGTGGCGGTGGCTTCGACACGTCCGATTCCGAGTCTGACGACGACGACGACGACGACGACGACGACGACGAGCCGGATGCCGAGGTGGACGAGAACGCGGGGGCTTCCATCCAGAGATTCCAAGACGAGCAGGCAGACGTGCCCCTGGGCGATGTGACAAACAGGATAGCCATCGTCAACATCGACTGGGACAACATCAAGTCGACAGATCTTTTCGCCGTTTTTTCCAGCTTTGTTCCACAGGGAGGCAGAATAATAAAGGTCTCGGTGTACCCCAGCGAGTTCGGCAAAGAAAGGATGGCGCAGGAGGAGCTTGAAGGTCCTCCAAAAGAGATCTTCAAGAAGTCGAGGGCTGAGGACCACGAAGAGGACAGTGAAAAGGATGACGACGAGGACGACGAGGACGAGGATGAGAAGATTAAGGACGAGCTCCTAGAGGAGGGTGATGACCAGGACTTTGACAGCGATGCACTGAGGTCCTATCAGCTCGACAGGCTAAGGTACTACTACGCAATCATGGAGTGTAGCGACGAGGCCACTGCCGAAACGATATACCGGGAGGTCGATGGGCGCGAGTATCTGGCCTCGTCCAACTTCCTGGACCTGCGCTTCGTCCCCAACGACACCACATTCGATGACGAGTCCAGGGACGAGTGCACCGAAGTCCCGGCCGGCTACAAGCCCGTCGAATTCGTCACCGATGCGCTGCAGCACTCCAAGGTCAAGCTGACCTGGGACATGCACCCGGACGAGGTGGCACGCAAAGACTCGATCAACCGCGCCTTCAAAGGTAGCCGCAACGACATTGCTGAGAACGACCTGCGTGCCTACCTGGCTAGCGACAGCGAGGGCGACGACGAGGGTGATCCGATCGAAGAGGTTGACGCTACCAAGGAGGACGACGGTGCAGCCCCTGAAGCCGAGCCTAAGCTCTCCAAGAAGGAGCTGGCCCGCCGCAAGATGCGCGAGGCTCTGGGTCTCAAGGAGGAGACCTCAGGATCCTCCAAGAGCGGCAAGCCCTCGGGCCCGGTCGGAGAGATGCAGATCACCTTCACCCCGGCTCTCTCGGGCAAGGCCGCCGGCAAGGAGCCCCCGGATGAGACTACAATCGAGAAATACGCTAGGAAGGAGCGCGAGCGCAAGGAGCAGAAGCGCGAGAAGGCCCGGGCAAGGCGCGAGGGTCGTGACCCCGACGCCGCTCCAGAAGCCACGGAGCAGCAGCCTGCCCCTCCGGAAGAGGATCTGGGCTTCGACGACCCCTTCTTCACGACCGAGAACCCGGACAAGGCGGCAACCAAGTCGTCGATCCGGAAGGAGGAGAGACTTAAGAAGCGCCAGGCCCGGGAGGCCGAGGAAAAGCAGAAGAGCGCCGAGCGGGCAAAGCTCGAGCTCCTCATGGAGGACGATGCCGACGCGACTGCGGCATCTGGCGGTGGCGGTGCCAAGGGCATGAGCCACTTCGACATGAGCGAGATCTTAAAGGAGGAGAAGCGCAAGGGCAAAAAGCTAAAGGGGAAGAAGGCCAAGCAGCAGGCTGCCAAGGACGCCGAGAACGGCAAGAACCTGCTGCAGGAAGGGTTCGAGATGGACGTGGATGATGAGCGGTTCAAGGCCGTATTCGAGGATCACGAGTACGCCATCGACCCGTCAAACCCCAAGTTCAAGGCCACAAGCGGCATGAAGAAGCTGCTCGAGAAGGGGCGGAGCAAGAGGAGGCGAACTGATGAGGGGGATGCCGACAACGGCCCCTCAAAGGGGTCTAAGAAGGCCAAGGGGGCGGCAGGCTCGGGCGACCTCGCTGGGCTTGTGGAGTCGGTCAAGAGGGAGTCCAAAAAGCAGTAAAGCTAAGCACTGGCGATGTTCTACAATTCTAATCGAGTTGATTCCAATTCTGCGTTTATGACTCCGCCTTTCCAACCGTGTCTCTATCCACCCTACGACGCATGATTGCACCAGCGGCGGCATGCGGTCAAAGGCTACTAACTTTAAACACCATGCGAAGCTTTGTGCTCCGCGGCCGATTGTCAAGGTTGGGATGGGTACCCGTCGCGGCTCTTTATTGGCTCACTCTGGCGAGAATTATACTGGGTATCCCCAGGGGCTGCGCATCCTCCACTCACAAGGCAAGTTTCGATTTGGCCATGTCTTGATCGTGGGCATCTGTGACCATGTGCTACCCTGATGAGTCTTGGCTTGGTCGTATAATAAATAGCTCACAGCTAGTCGGCCTTGTGCGGCTTTAGTATGGCATGGTCTATACTCCCCTTCCGGTCCTTCTCGGGCCCCTGGCCCGCTGCTAGACGAGAGCCTTGGGAGGGCTGCTTACTGAGCTCCACATGGAGGACAAGCGGTGCTCGAAAAACGTCAATGGTTACTCTTCGATCGCCGCCTGTGTTTCGGCAGTTATAGGCAACGTTAACTACCAATGATTTCGCCTAATAGTATGTTTTTGTCTGGCGGACAAGATCTGTGCCAGGGTGCCGACTTCAGGTCGTTCCCAACAGCCTTGGGCACACATGCCCATTCGTTCGCGGGGATAAAAGGCCATGTAGGAAAGTCCGCTTTGGCTTCTGCTAGAGTCCCCTCGGTGATGCCAACCTGAATGTCCATGGACAGGCCTGAGCTTGACTTCTCGAGTGCCCGCTCGGTTCCCTTTGGCAGATGTTGCCTCAAAGTTGGCACTTACACAACTAAGCATGGCGGTGCTCGTCATCATCCTCTCGGTCCTCTTCGCGTTCGCGGTAGGCACCCCCTTCTATCGGCTCGCCTCAAAACAACGAGCCGATACACGCAGACATTGCACTGCGCATGCATCCTTACTAAAAGCGTTTTATCGACACACATTGCTCTAGGCTTCAGCCCCCGCCGCTCTCGATGGCTACGGGATATACAACCAGACCTGGGTGGCCGAGGTGCGGCCGCAGGGGGAAGTGGTGGAGCTCAACGGGACGATCCAGCAGGTGCACGCGCAGCTCCTGAAGCTGAACCCCAACTACAACGTCGACTTCAACATCAACATGGAGGGGCTGCACCGGGTCCACGAAGGCTGGACCATGTTCTGCATCAACGCGGGGTGCCCGTCGACGACCACGACGACCACGACGTCGTCGTCCCAGCTGCTCCAGGACGACAGGGTCTACACGTTCCGCGGGTTCGTGCAGACAAAGTGCCTGCACCACGACTCGCTGGCGCGCATGAAGGCCATTGACGAGGGGGTGTGGTATCTCCGGAACGTGAGGGACGCGAAGCCCAAGAACGGGCCCGGGCCAAACAACTGCGGGCGCGTGAGCTGCAGCTGGGCGGCTGGGATATACTGGTGCAACGATGTGAGTTTTTCCGCGTCCATGAGTTGTAGCGAGAAAAGCCCAAAGCTGATCTGTGTTTCCCGCGCCCGACACGTCTAGCATACTAGCGAGCTCGAGGTCTTCGAGTTCAACACCATCGCCGACGGGGCCCACTGGGCCGCACACATGTGCCAGTTTCACCCGCCCGGGGTCGAGGTTGTCAAGTGGGGTGGTGGTATGGCGCTCCATGTGGACAACTGGAGAGTCGTGGTTGTACATGACCCCAGCGATGGCTGCGACGTACCCAAAGAGTAGAGGGGAGGAGAGGGCTTGAGTGGTTAAATTGTCCTTGTATGGCGGTCCTCACAGCTGGAAACCTGCACACTCTTACACCTCGTGCTCCACATTCTCTTCTTTGCGGCTCTTAAAAAAAGACCAGACTTGGTTCCTCTTTTTCTGCTCCCCAGGTTGTCAATAAAAAGTGCATCTTCTGATATCTATTCCTCTCTCAAATCGTGCACAGGCTGACCACTGCACGATGCAGGCCAAGCATCACCATCCCAGCGGGGCGGGATTTGCCAAGAGGCTAAACGAGGGAGTATGAGCAAGTTAACGGCCTCAATCTCGCGCCATATTGGTCGATGGCCCTGACAGCAGACACCTGCCACCTGGTTCGGTGCATCCACATCCATCTGTTGCTAGGCAGGTATACTGTTGTATGCAATTGACCTGGGCTTGTAATGTCTGGCCAAGAGGCCACGCCGGGGGTAACTGTCCGTAGATGGTGCCTTGCGTCTGACCAGCTGCAACAGTAGCAGCTCTTCCTCAATATTGATAAGGAAGCATGTAGCCCAGCCATCCAAGCACAGCTGCTTCTCCGACAGCATCTCGCAATCCTGCCTGGGCCACTGGGCTGTGAGAGAAGGTAGTTGGCCCTCTAAATAACCTCCTCCCGGGGGTTACAATAGCGCCACCATGGCATCTCCGGCCCGCTACTCACCATGGCTGCCCTTCCTCCTCCTCGCCCCAAATTTCGTACCTCCAGCCCTCGCGGACGGCACGGGCATGATCGGCTGGGGCAGGGCTATGTACCGTCCCCCCTGCGCCTTTGCGTGCCGCAACGTGATCCGCAACTGCAAGCTCCTCTGCACCCCTCCGCCCGGCGGCAGGAACTACGGCTCGGTGCACTCGCCCAACTGGACGCCGCCCGGGTGCTTCACGACGGACCGGGCGTTCCTGCGCACCATGGCGCTCTGCATCGACAACTACTGCCCCGCCACGGACAGGCCGCCCGCCAGCGTGCTCGAGGACTACTGGGCCTCACACCTGGGCGTCCCTACTATCGGGGACTACACCTGGGTGCCCGCCGTCACGTACACCGAGGCTCGGCTGGCGGCGCGAGCGGAGGAGAGGGATGCGGCGGCGCGCCGGGGCAACGAGACTTCGTCGGCGGGGCACGGGGGCAACAACAGCACTGCTGGGGGTGGCGGCGGCCACGCGCGGCTCAAGGCGAGACATCACTCCGAGCCCGCCTCGGGGGTCGGGGCGGGCGGGAACGCGACCACGTTCGGCAGCGCGCTGCCGACCATCGAGGCGAGGCAGCCTCTGAACGTGACGAGCTTCGTCATGTACGAGGACTGGCTGGAGCTGTACAACGGGGCGAAGCTGTTCGAGACCAACGAAATCGGACACTCAAACTCGACGTAAGTTTAACTTATGATATGGGCTTTGTGCGAAGTGATCAGAGGAAGCTGACAGAAACTCACTTTGTGGGAATCGCAGCATCGGCATCCTCCTTGTCGCCCTCTTCGCCCCGGTCCTCCTATCGCTCCTCCGCTTCCTCCCCGGCCTTGCGCGCAGCCGCACCTGGACGTGGCTCAACTGCATGGCCAACCACCCGGCGGCGCTGGGCCGGCGCCACCGGCAGCCGCGGGGCGGCGCGTGGGCGCTGGGGGGCGCGACGGTGCCGACGCGGGGCCAGCTGCTGTACATCCTGCTGATCAGCTTCCTCAACACCATCCTCCTGCTTGCACCCTATTATTACGTCCACCCCAACTCGACGTACCCGACGCGGCGCAACCAGGACCTGGCCACCGTCGGCAACCGCGCGGGCAGCATGGCCATGGGCAACGTGGCGGCGCTGTTTGTCTTCTCGGCGCGCAACAGCGTCCTGCTCTGGCTGACGGACTGGCACCACGCCACGTTTCTGCTGCTGCACCACTGGCTCGGCTACTGGGCCGTCGCGCTGACGGTCGTGCACTCGGCGCTGCTGCTGGCCACGTACGTCGAGTACGGCGACTACTCCATGGAGATGGCGCGCCTGTATTGGCAGTGGGGAATCGTGGGCACCGTCGCTGCCGTCGCGATGCTGCCGGCCAGCGTGCCGGCGCTGCGGAGGGCGGCGTACGAGGTCTTCCTGCCGCTGCACCACATGTTTACTGTGTTGTTCCTGGTCGGGTACTACTACCATATTTGGTATCTGTACGAGTACAACTGGGGCTACGAGATCTGGGTGTGGTTCGCCGTCGGCGTCTGGGGTTTCGACAGGATCGTGAGGCTGGCGAGGATGGCGCGCAACGGGCTCCGCACGGCGACAGTGTCGGCCGTCGAGGGGTCCGGGGGCGAGTACCTCCGGATCGAGGTGGATGGGGTGCGCGCTGAGGGTGTCGTGTACCTGTGCTTCCCGACGCTGCGCTGGATGTTCTGGGAGAACCACCCCTTTTCTGTCGTTTCGTCGTTTGTGGCCACGGGTAGTGAAACTGAGGAGATGGGAACAAAGGGCGAGCGCGATGGCGGTGGTAGCGCGGTGACGCAACAGCAGCGTCAGCAGCAGCCACAGAGCGCAACAGTAGGGGAGAAGCCGGCCAGCGACGACGTCGTGAAAGGAGCGCGCGGGACGTCCCCATCTCCATCGGCATCATCGCCATCTCCGTCTCCAGCGCCGTCGGGATCCAACGTCGCACACCGTCACCACCGGCCACGGGCCACCTTCATCGTCCGCACCCGCAACGGCGTCACGGGCCGTCTAGCAGCGCGCCTCGCCTCGTCGCCAAACACCCAAACAGTGCATCTGCCGGTGCTGGTCGAGGGCTCGTACCGCTACGCCGCGTCCGACGAGGCGCGTCTGCGGGGATGCGAGGCGCTGCTGTGCATCGCGGGCGGCGTGGGCGTGACGGCGCTGCTGCCCCTGCTGCGGTCGTTCGCTGCCACGACCAAACCAACGGTTGCAGCCCGCCTCGTCTGGGGCGTGCGCGACGGCAGCCTCCCCGCGGCACTGGCCGGGCAGCTGGATGAATTGCGGGCGGCGGGGGGCGTGGTCATCGAGCCGAGCGTCGGGGCCAGGGTGGATGTGCGGGCAGTGCTGCAGGACGAGATGGGGGCGGGGCGGGGGCCGCTGGGCGTTGTGGTGTGCGGGCCCCCGGGGATGGCCGACGATGTGCGCGCGGCGGTGGCCGAGCTGGGGAGGAGCGGGAGACGGGCGGTTGCGTTTGTCGATGAGGCTTTCGGGTGGTAAAAGATAATCGTACGTCTGCAATCGACTCTCGATATCGTCACATTTGTGTCCTTTGTTTTTGTACTTTGCGTTTCCGTGATCTTCGTGGACATCTGAGTTTGCCCCTCCCATATAATACCCGCAGTGTTGCAAATGGAGCATCGGATCACATCCAGTAATTCCAGATATCCGGCGTGTGTGGTTTAAGGGTAAAATCCATCGTTGCCATCGATGGGCTCCCGGTTCGAGTCCGGGCACACGCAAGTCACTGGCGAGCTGCGGTGTGCGTTCGACTTTTTGCCTTTTTGCTTTTGCCTTTTTTTTGCTTATCATTTACTCTGTCGCGTGTTGCTTACTTACCTTTTTTTTTTTTTTTTTTTTTTTTCCCTTACATTGATCGCATTTGAAGCCTCACTCGTGTCTCTCTAGCCAAGAAGCTGTCGGGCCGGAGTCCCGGGCAAAGAAATCGACCCATGCCTTTTCAAGTGATGTCTCGCGCCTTTTTGGTTTGGTGTTTTTGTCCCAGCTGACGTCAGCCCAGTTGATGGCGCCTCCAGATAATATCTTGGCGTGTTCAGTGTGCCCGAGAGAAGGGTAAAGCCTCGGTCCGGCACATGATAGCTGTCATTACGATAGCTATTGTATGAGTTATTCCGGGTGCTGCTCCCGCCTCTCACAATAGCAAGGAATCACAGCCTCGACACTCACACCAGTCACGGTAATATGAACAGCAGCACAGCACTTGAAAACGTCCAGCGTTTGATCTGACGATAGCAGAATAGACACACTGAGCTAGACATAGGATTTCGTAAGCAGAAACATGACTGCGGCCTCAGTTACGCAGACGGCATCGGGGGAACATCGAGATTCCTTTCTCGACTCGTTTCCGCTCTGATTACTACCTGGAGGCAAGTTTGGCGGGTTTTCCGGTGCCGAAACAAGCTAGCGCCGGCCGGGAATACCGAAAAGCGAGAAAGGATCGAATGCAAAAACAGCGAAGACTGCTCTTCCCAACAAATGGCTACCTACCAACCTAGGCAGCTTGCGCTGATCTTGATGCGCAAAGGATCCAGCTAGAGCAAGCAGCTGCCGCAATAGTGGTCTGATATGGGGGTGATAGCGGGCTGAGGTGGGGTTACTGCAAGCCTAGATGCCGAGGCATGGAGGCGAAAGACACCAAAGTTGGATGTTTACCGGCGGCATGCAGCCACACCACTGGCCAAGAGTGAGACGGCGGGCGGGCTGGATTAGTATATGGATGACTCGTGAGGGCGTGGTCGCTGTCTTCCGCCGGTTTTCTTGGTTCACAACCTGTCTCAAAGGAAACCTCCAAACTACGCACTCATCAACGAGAATAATCATAGAGCAAACACAACCCGCGCGGAAACACAATGGCGGACAACGAATCCAAGACCAACTACACCATGGGGTACTCTTCAGCGGTCGTGGCAAGCCATGCGGCGCGCACAATCTACTCGGATGCCGCATTCGTGCTGCCACACATCAAGGAGACCGATCGGATAATGGACGTTGGCTGTGGACCGGGCACTATCACACTAGGGTTCGCTGGCCTGGTGCCCGAGGGCGAGGTGGTCGGAATCGACGTATCCGACGAGGTCCTGGAGCAGGCAGAGAAAAACCGGGCACTGGCCGACGATGCCGCCAACGTCTCCTTCCGCCGGGGCGACGTGGTCAAGGGCCTCTCGGACATCCCGGACGAGTCCTTCGACGTCGTCTTCGCCTCGCAGGTGTTCCCGCACCTCGCGACGCCGGAGCTGCGCACCGCCGCCATGAGCGAGATGCGCCGCGTCCTGCGCACAGGCGGCGTGCTCGCCACGCGCACCATCGTCGACGCGCACTGGCTGCCGCGGTCCTGCAACCTCGACGAGCTCTTCACGAAGCGCATGGCCCGCGGCGTGGGCGCCAACGCCGACGAGTTCAACGGCTGCCTGATGCCGGCGCTCTACCGCGCCGCCGGCTTCGAGAACTTTACCGTGAGCGCGGGCACGACTGTCTGGGCAACGGCCGAGGAGAGGAAGTGGCATGCCGACCGCAACGCGGCCCGCCTGGCCGAAGGGGACGCCTTCAGGGCTAGCTGGCTGGCGAGTGGCCTGACGGAGAGCGACATCGAGGAGTCGAAGAAGGCGTTGCAGGCGTGGGCAGAAACGGAGGATGCGTGGTACATTGGTGTTCAGGCCGACATGCTGGGATGGAAATAGGTCCGTCAGTACGAGAGATTGTTCCCTCTTGAACAGCTGAACAGCAACTGTGCACCCCCCCAGCATGTGAGGTCATTAGCCGCACACTTTAAATCCTTGCGGGTTAGTGTGGCGTTGAGGACGTGGCGTCAATTCGATTGTGGCCAATCATAACAACCCCTCTTTCCAAATTTTTTTTTTTCTCTTCTGGTGGGTCCTCGAGGAACGGCAGGGGGCGGGCACCGATTGATGGAGATGGCAGAAAAAAAAAAAAAATTCGGAGCTCGAGGCGCATTGGAGCTCCTCGCGACCGCCTCTGCTTTCCGCGGTCTTGCATTTTTCAGCATTGAATTTTGGGGATGGGACATTGCTGCGCCAAATCAACCCTCAGAACACCACGTCTTCTTTTACTCCTCTCTAGTTAAAGTACATATTCTCTATTCTAATGCCGTTTTAGACTTTTCCTCTTTTTCCCCGCTCGCCACCGCTGGAGCTGCTGCGTGCGCCCGCCTTTCCCCGCGTTCGCTCGCGTGATCGTTTCGTTTCCTCGTTGAGATGTTGTCCCAGGTGCGATGCTGCCAGCACAGCCTGGCTGTGTCCAGGTTAACAAGACCTGGCTCTGGCCCGGCACTTGTTCGATACCAACCCAGACGCTTTCGATCGACCGGGGCCGCATCTTTGGTGCTGTCAAGGACACAGGACGGCCAAGCGACCCCTCGGGGAGTCGCCCCGTCTAGCCTCAGCCATGTATCCGGACGGGGGCTAGCCACTGCCGTCGACGGCTACCCCCTGCCGAGCGACGACTCGATCAAGCCCATGCCTTCCGCGCCCTTCTCCGGCCTCGGCTCTACCCCGCCCTCGATTCCTCGCCCCTTCGACCTGAAGCCGTTTGACATGTCCTCGGTCCTCGTCTTGCGCGACCAGCACAACACTCCCAAAGTCGCTAAGCGGCGCAGTATAAAAAATGTCAGTGGTGACGTCGAAGAGCTGCTGTCAATATTCGACGCCTGCCTGCGGATCGGCAAGCTGAAGCGTGCCAGCGTCATGCTTGCCCGCATCGCATCAGACTTCCCCAACCTCAACAGATCCGACATCATGGCGCTGCACAACGAGTACCTACAAACCGCCGTCGAACATCTGAAGGCGAGCCCTAGCATGACTAAGGCCGACGACATCCACGACTGGTACGAGCTCAACCTGCGGGCCGTCACGCCCAAGCTTGAGCAGACGCCCGAGACCATTGCGTACATGCTCAAGGCATCCCTCCTGTCGACCCCGACCAAAGACAGAAGATTAGAGAGGCTAGTTTCGCGATACATGGCCATGGCACCCGGCCCCACTGGCCTGGAGGTTTTGTACATGACCGATATCCTGACGGACACGGATCGTGCGAGAATCACCGAGATTTGCCCGACCTACAACCTTGTAATGGCCGAAAGCAAAGTGCCATTAGGGGAGCCTGAACCCCTGGCCGAGGACTCGGCATCTGCCGAAGCCGCTCCATCGTCCATGGCGTCTCCTTCGGGACCCTCAAGCTACCCCGAGGTCCTGAGCACCCCGCAGAAGGGCAGTGGTCTAAAAACCCTGAAACGCACTCTGAGTCTTTTTGGCGAGATCCCAGCCGGCATCGACATCGACACACTCTCTCAGTCCCAGCGCAGAGAGCTCCAGGCTCGCCTGGAGAGGGATGCTGTTGACGCTGCGATTGAGCGCTGGCGTGAAGACAACCAAGCATTGCTCAAGATGGGCCTGAACACATCTATTTCAAGCGCCTCTCTGAATTCCCGCCTCTACGACTGGCAGCGTGCGCTCGAGGCCCGCCTCAAGCAGGAGTTTGCAGAGTTCGACGCCCTGGACAAGCTGGGCCCGAACGAGAAGCTACGCGAGAATGCGGAGCGTGCCGTCTATGGCCCATTCCTGCAGCTCTCCACCCCATCCCGACTTGCGGCCCTGACCATCCTCGCCGTGCTGTCTGGAGTTTCGAGCAGCGGTGTCGATATAGGCGTCCCGATCTACGGCTTGGTCAAGTCTCTGGCCGGTGTGGCGGAGGAGGACGTCAGGGCCCAACGCCGCGCCGAGGGGGAGGCCAAGAAACGAAAAGAACAATCGAAGGCTGCCAAAACCAAGGCATCGCAATCGAAGGCCAAGCTCAAGGAAGAGCTGCAGGAGACCCCGGTCCAGCCCACGGCGCGTGTTGAATCTCTCTACTCCCAAGACCCTTCCGCAGAGCGTTGGCCTATTGGAATCAAGTACCAGGTGGGAGCTGCGCTGCTCCGGGCCCTTATCGAAACGGCGAATATCAGTGTGGTGAAGGAACACCCGGAGACAAGGGCGCTGGTCTCGGAGTCTCAGCCTGCCTTTGTTCACAATCAGCAGTACAAGAGAGGCAAGAAGGTCGGAGTCCTTGTCGTCAACAAGACCCTCGTGGAGATGCTTAAGAGGGAACCGCGAGGCGACTTCCTCGCACGCCATCTGCCCATGGTGTGTGAGCCCGAGCCCTGGACTCGGTTCGACAAGGGCGGCTTTGTCGAAAGCCCAGCCCACATGGTCCGAGTCAAGGCGGGCGAAAGGGATCAAAAGATATACACCGAGGCCGCCATTGCCAACGGCCACATGGAACAGATAATGAAGGGACTTGACTCTCTTGGCAAGACGGCCTGGAAGATCAACAAGAACGTGTTTGGCGTGATGCTGGATGTGTGGAACTCGGGCGAGGCCCTGGCCAACATCCCGCCGCTCAATCCCAAAATTCCTGTGCCCGAGGAGCCGGTAGCGACCGATGACCCCATTGCGCGGCGGAAATGGCTCAAGGCGGTGAAGCTGGCCGAGAACCTGAAGTCGTCGCTGCATGGCGTGCGCTGCTTCATGAACTTCCAGCTCGAGATCGCCAGAGCTGTTAGGGACCAGACCATCTACTTCCCGCATAACGTCGACTTTCGGGGCAGAGCGTATCCCCTGCCGACCTACTTCAACCACATGGGAGCCGACCACGTCCGCGGCCTCATGCTTTTCGCCAAGGGCAAGGAGCTTGGCGAGGAAGGCTTCCGCTGGCTCAAGGTCCACCTCGCCAACGTGTACGGCTTCGACAAGGCGAGCCTGCGGGATCGAGAAAAGTTCGCCATGCAGAACCTTGACAACATCATGGACTCGGCAACCAGCCCGCTGACGGGTCGCCGCTGGTGGCTGCAGGGCGAAGACCCTTGGCAGTGCCTTGCTACCTGCTTTGAGCTCAAGGCGGCGTTTGACTCGCCCGACGCGACCAAGTTTGTCTCGCACCTGCCGGTCCACCAGGATGGTACGTGCAACGGGCTCCAGCACTACGCGGCGCTGGGCGGTGACGAGTGGGGTGCGCGCCAGGTCAACCTGGAGCCAGGAGAGAGGCCAGCCGACGTCTACTCGGCCGTGGCCGACCTGGTCAGCGAGGCCCTCGCTAAAGACGCCAAGGCGGGTAACTTCATGGCCAAGGCGCTTGACGGCAAAATCAAGCGCAAGGTGGTCAAGCAGACCGTCATGACCAACGTGTACGGCGTCACCTTCGCTGGCGCCAAGAAGCAGGTCCAGAAGCAGCTCGATGCCCTCTACCCCGACCTCGCTGAGCAGGCAGGCGTAGAACCGGTCATTCTGTCGTCCTACATCGCCATGAAAATCTTCAGCGCGCTGTCCCAGATGTTCAGCGGCGCGCACGAGATCCAGACGTGGCTCGGCGAGATCGGCGGCCGTGTCTGCCGCGCCATCACTCCAGAGCAGCTGAAACAGTTGGCGGCCGAAATCCCCGAGCAGGAGCTCGCGTCAGGCCGCAAAACCAAAACGAAAGCGGCCAAGGGAGACAAAGACAAGAAGAAGACGCTCACTACTGACGAGATTCTCAGCCACTTCCGCTCGACCATCGTCTGGACCACGCCGTTGCGCATGCCGGTCGTGCAGCCGTACAGGCACACGGGTGTGCGCCTCATCAGCACGTGCTTGCAGACGCTGGCGCTCAAGACGCCCGAGGCCTCGGACCCGGTCAACCGCCGGAAGCAGTTGCAGGCCTTCCCGCCCAACTTCATCCACTCGCTCGACGCCAGCCATATGATGCTGTCGGCTCTCGAGTGCGGCGAGATGGGCATGACCTTTGCCGCCGTGCACGACTCGTTCTGGACGCACGCTGCCGACGTGGGGCATATGAGCCGCGTCCTGCGCGACGCCTTCATCCGCATCCACTCAGAGGACGTCATCGCCCGCCTGGCTGCTGAGTTTGAGACTCGGTATGGCGGCTCCATCTACATGGCCAAGATCAAGTACGGATCCCCCGGGACTCCCCAGATAGCATCGTGGCGGAGGAAGACGGGCTTTAGCCTCGTGGAGGAGCTCATGCTGGAAAAGAAACGACAAGACCTCCTGAGGTCTGAAGACCCGGCCGAAGTGGCTCGGGGTATGGCCATGGAGACCCCAAGTGCCATTTTGGAGAGGGTGACGGCCGTCGAGGATGTGACGGAGATGGAGGATGTGGAGCAGTTCTCGCTAGGCAATGTTTCGGAGGCCGAGCATGCCCAGATCGAGAAGGACGTCATAAAGGCCCAGAAGGGCGCCAAGACAGCCTCTGCCGCCGCCTCCACGGATGATGTCGATGACTCCGCTGAGGCACCTGACCTCGAAGCCGCTGCTGACTACTCGGAAGATGGGATGAAGCGCATACAGGCGCTCATGGGGAGCAATGGATTCGACGTTGCGATGCACCCCCAAAACTTTCCCGAAAAGAAGAGGTCGGAGAAATCAGTCGACTGCATCTCCCTGTGGATGCCTCTGACCTTCCCGCCACTTCCCAAGAAGGTAGGGATCCCCCTTGCTCTCTCCCTCTTGCTCGCCTCTGGACAACCTCGCGACTGGGCTTCGCTGCTAACATGGATTTGCTTTTTCAGGGAACCTTCGACGTCACACGACTAAAGACCAGCGACTACTTCTTCTCTTGATAATTCCAGAAACAGCCACGACAAATTTTCTCCATTTTGAAACCATCGAGCTCTTCCTCGTCCCCTTTTGGATGCGGGGCGACAGACGCCGTGGCTCAGACAATTCGATCCTTGGGCGGCAGAGCGCGTACATTTGGGGTGGCAACAAAAAGTGCCACTTTCTCTTCTTGTAATTATATCCTTTTTGTGTGTTTCAGCATTGGGCGGCGTTTGCTATTTCACCTTGTCCTCCCTCACGCGCTACTCAGACATACCCTTTTATATCATATCCCATGGGATAGGTGCATAACGCTAGGTGGCGGCCGGTTAACGTTGGGTCGGGCGCTTCGGGAGCGGGGATGGCGGGGAGGCTTGTGCATTTTTTTTCTTGGGTTATACGATCTGTACGCGTAGATGTGTGCTTAGAAATGTCGGGGAAGGGTTTCTAGACGCTGACCAGGCATCAAGGTGTCAATATAAACACGAATAGACTGCCGACCATTATGATTATCCGTTTAGATCCGCGGCGATTACGCAAAATGGCGCACGATTTATTCCGCAGCTACCTGGAAAGGTCGTCACGGCGATGCTAGGCCCTAGCCTCGCTACACACAAAGAGACGCAGCCTTCCTGCTACCGTCCCGCGCAACATTTATTCTACTGACTCCATCACAGACGCCCGCCTCGCAACATCAGCCCTGACCGCTCCTCCCGGCGCTGGCGGCATGGATCCTTCATCGGGCACACGCGCATGCCACTCTGGGGTGTACCCTAGAACAAAAGTATGCCTCTTTGTCGCTGGATCCGTCGGGTCCGCAGCAGCAGCATCAGCGGCAGCAGCAGCTCCGTTCCCTTGCGAAAGGCCCGGCTGGCGAGGCGGAGTGTTGTTGGCTTGTGGCCTCCGGCGGCTAGGCTGCCGAGAAGATGCGGGAGCGGCTTCTGCCGTTGGTTGCTGGGCTGGTGCTGACTGGGCCGGAAGGGGGACTTCCGCCGCCGGTTGTTGTTGATCTCTTGCTCGTCGAGGTGGGCGAGAGGCTTCTGCAGTTGGTTGCTGGGCTGGCGCTGGTTGGGCTGGGCGAGAGGCTTCTGCTGTTGGTTGATCTCTTGCCCGTCGAGCTGGGCGAGAGGCTTGTGGCGTTGGCTGCTGAGCTGGGGCTAGTGGAACTGGGAGAGGGACTTCTGCCGCCGTTTCGACCGGTCCTCGCCTCGCTGTGCGAGGGACCCGTGCCGCCGGCTCTGGTCGCGTCGGCGGAGCGGCGGGCGCAATGCCGCAGTACGGATTACTGGAACTTCCCAGAGCCGGAGCGTCTGGGACGGCTTCGCGCTGGCTCATCAACCGGGAAAAGAAGCCAGCCGTACGTCCCTGTTCGGCGGACGAATCAGAAGCATACCCTTGATTTTGTGGGCGGCTGTGATATGACGGGGCCGGCGACGGATCTGCACCGGGGGTGGCGGCACGGCTCCCAACGGAGCTGGGCCGCCGCAGCATCTCCGTGACGGGCAGGAGGACGCCGCCCGCGTAGGCCGCGGCTTCGGGGTACTTACGGCACCGCTCCTTTGCGAGCAGCATGAAGAAGAGCGCCAGGCACACGAGGACCCACTGCAGGGCGATGACGTGCCGCGTCTCGGCGGCGACGAGGACGGGGGCCGACGGCGGCGCGAGGTCCGACACGAAGGCGGCGGCGCCGACGACGACGGTGGTGCAGAGCGCGGCGCCGAGCGAGAGGGCGAGGCTGGCGAAGCAGAGGTGCCAGAAGCCGCGGTCGATCCAGAGGGGCAGGCCCTTGCTCTGGTCGAGGTCCGGGTCGATGCGGCTCCCGAAGTACCAGCAGACGAGGGCGAGGCAGAAGGCCATGCCCGCGCCGGGGAGGGGGCTGACCAGGACTTTGGACTGCAGGCGCAGGGAGGTTTCAAGGAGGAGGCGGAGCTGGGGCGAGACGGTGCCGTTGGGGGGCGGGTGGAAGGAGTCGACCAGGGCGCCGATGTCGGCGCCGGCCGTTGGGCGGCAGTCGAGGCTGTGGGCGGTCCTGATGCAGAGGCCTGTAGAGGGTGGTCAGTTGTGAGCATTGAGCGACGGGTAATGAATACCAGGTAGCTTTTACCGTAGAGCCCAACGTCGACATGCTCGATGCTGCTCGGCTCCGGGCCGTGGACGGTTAGGAGGGACAGCTCGGGTATGCCCGGCGCAGCCGAGGTGCAGCCCACGAGACAGAGGACTTGGAAGATGGCAGGCCCATCAAGTCAGTTTTGGCTCCTCGATCTGCACTCGAAGCTCGGCCTTGCGGCTCACGTACCATTCAGAACGAGCAGCGCGATGATTGTGCCCCACCACACAAGGTCCCGGAGAACTGTGGGAAGCGTCCGTCAGCTGGAGAAACTAGGTGTGGCCTCTGTCTTCTCCTGTTGGATACCAGGGCTTTCTGTGCAAAGGAATTGGGACCTACCTTTGTTTTCTTTCAGGCCACACTTGCTGAGGAACGACATCTCAGCGGCCAAGCGGGGAGGGCGCGGTGCGGGCGAAGCTTCTGCTGTGGGGAAAGGACCGGGTGGTGGTGTAAAAGCTTTACAGGGGTGTTGGTATTGTAGCAGCAAACGATGTCTGAGAGTCGAGGTCTGGCAGTTACACTCTCGCAAGGAGGAGGGGGCTTGGCAGGGAGAATAAATACACAAAACCCCTTGGGAACCGACGGCTGTCGGGGAGCGAGACTTGAGTTACACAGCCTATACGTCCGTGTAAAGACAGCCACTCGTTGCCGGTGATGTCGGGCCGCCAGAGTGACTGCAATGCCCTTTACCGGAACAGGTGGTCGAGGGAGAGGAAAGCTACCATTGCGGTGCAAAGCGAAAGCCTCCTGCTTTGCATAAATAAGTAAAGAGGGTGATCGTAAACAAGCTTCTAGGACGACCTAGATACCGAGTAAACATGGAAACAGCAAGCTATGGAAGACAAGGGAATTCGCGGTTGGGGACTTCCCCGACAGAGAGCAGCGGAATCCCCCGACGACTCATTTGTCACCTACCAAGACTGATGCCGGCCTACAAGGCTGGCACCGACAACCGCGTCACTGCAGCTTGATGTTTCTGTGTTGGGGGCTGGCACGACTGGTGGTGGAATGCGACAAGCAAGCCAGTGTCAGCACATCAAAGTCGGAGCAATTTGGCCGCTGCGATCTCACAAACACGGATGGTCAGTTTAGGCGCCATCTGCAACGCTAGTAGCCTTTATTTCATGAAGTCGGCCGCGATGTTCTCATATCATATCATATATCTAAATGCAAAACCTGGGGTTTACAAGGGGTGTTTTCCATCCCTTAGCGCCACGCCCTTGATCAGAAAAGCAGCTCTGTCGCAGGCGCGGAGAAGATCTCGTAATCTCATGACGCTATGTACATTTAAAAAAAAGCAAAGACCTCTCAAGTATTCTCGGGTATCCCGTCCTGGGGTTACGTTCCCGATGCCGGAGAGGGGACGGTGGCACCAGTCTATGCCGGAGTCTGGGGAGCCGGGGCCTGGGGGACAGTGAGCTCAGGGGCCGGGGCAAGCAGGCTGTGCGAGAGAAGGCTTAGGAGCCGGCAGAGCAGCAGCAGGTTGAGACGCAGCGGGCTGGGCAGGAGCAGGGTTTGCGGGAGCAGGTTGAGCCGGGGCTGGCTGAGCAGGAGCAGGTTGAGCCGGAGCTGGCTGAGCGGGAGCAGGTTGAGCCGGGGCTGGCTGAGCGGGTGCAGGTTGAGCCGGGGCTGGCTGAGCGGGAGCAGGTTGAGCCGGGGCTGGCTGAGCGGGTGCAGGCTGCGCGGGAATGGGCTGCTC
>JNVV01000005.1:1872538-1892477 GCA_000733355.1 Falciphora oryzae
GCTGGCTGAGCGGGTGCAGGTTGAGCCGGGGCTGGCTGAGCGGGTGCAGGCTGCGCGGGAATGGGCTGCTCAGCAGCAGGCGGCCGGCCGGTGGCAGGGACGGCGGGGGATGCGGGCGACGCAGGAGCAGCAGGGACAGCGGGGGCGGCCGGCACGGCAGGAGCCGCAGCGCCGGGGACGGCAAACGCCACGACGGCGCCGTCGAGGGCGGTATTGACGGCGTCAAACTTGGACCTGGCGGCGTCCCGGCCCCGGCGCGGGATCTTGCTGAGCATGGCGTCGCTGAGGCCCGAGACGGCGGCCTTCTGCTTCTGGATCACTGCGGCGGCGGCGGCGGCCATGCCCATCTGCTCGATGACGGGCTTCTTGGCGGCCAGGTCGGCGACGGTGGTGCGCACCTGTGCGACCAGCTCGTCGGCCGGGTCCTCGAGGCGGCGGGCGGCGAACAGGCTCAGCTCGTCCGATGTGCGCACCTGCACGGCCGCGTCCTCGATGGCCTTCTGCGACGCCTCGGCCGCCGTCACCAGCCGCGCGGCCGAGCTGCTGTCGCCCGCCGTGAGGGTGCGGATCGAGATGTCGAGCTGCTGGATCGATCCGCTAACGCTGGTCAGGGCGCTCGTGATCTTCTCGCGCGCCGCCTGCCGAGCCGAGAGGCGGATGGGCGACGCGGTGGCGACGCTCGCGGCGGCGAGGAGGGTGATGAGGGTCTTGAAGGTGGACATGACTGCGACGGCAGTTTGCTCACTCTTTCTGGTCTTGCCGAGGGAGAAAGAGTTGGTGGCAATGCGGGGGTGACAGATGCACAGTGATGTGTCGAGGTGAGTGGCTTGACAAAAGAGGGAAGTGTTACATGCGTGTCGCCAGAAGAGGTGATTCCCCCAGAGTCGGTTGATCGGGCGTGACTTTATATAAAACACAAGGCGACTTGGGTCCGCATGGTGGCGCTCCCGTCATCCCATGGTATGAAGATCGAGGGTATTTGGCCGCGATACACTAGCGACGAAAGCCGCTAGGACCTTCCCATGCCGAGGAATAAACACAGCCAGCTCTTCCAAGCCCCTGTCGCAATAGAAGATATCGCCATCGCCGATGAGCACGTATGTGCCGCAAGCCGAACACGACACAGGAAACTTTCCTCCCATCCCAATCCTGCTTGCGTCAAGGGCCAAGCCCAAGCGCCAAAGCCCGGAGTCTGATATCTCGGGTGGGAGCCCCGCTGGGGAGCATATGAAGATGCAGCCCCTATCAGGGCGATATCCTGCCTTGCAAGTACTTAAACGCGTTAAGCATCCTCCTTAAGCGTAATAGCAAGCTCTCCGCCCAGACCGACCCGTCATGTCGAGGATGGGCATAGGTGGTCCGAAGGTGCGAGACCGACTCTGGGCTGCCTGATGCAAATAGGCCTGTGTCGTGCAGACGCTGATGCAGAGAACTGCCCAGCGTCCCATCTCGGGGCCCAATCGACAGCGCTTTTCCTGGGAAAAGGGGGTTCGTGCGGGTCCCGTAACCATCCCAAGCTCGCATTCCCACAACCTTATCTTGACTTGTCCCAACACTACGGCTACCATACCAAAATAGCACGCATGCCTTCGCTCCCCCAGGATTTTTCCTTGAGTTTCTCAAACCTTCAGGGAGAAGCAAACGAAGACCAGGGATATCCCCGCTCATCAGTCCCCCTCACTCGCATGACAGCAACGCCGCCGACCATGCGCATATATCCGTGCCCACGCGTCTCCTCATGCGCCTGCCTGTCCTGCTTGATGCTACGTCCATGTGCAGACCAAGCCAGCGCCAATGGAGGCTCGCTTTGAGAGCACCTGAGGTGCATGCAACGTCTCTCGCCGGACCTAGCACCCGGAAACGAACCCCCCTATTCGACCGCACCTCCAGCCTCAACCGCCCATATGGGTAGAACGTGCTCACACTCGCCTTTCCTACTTGGCCACGTTTTTTTATAAGGGATAAAGTCAGGGTTATTTTCCTGCCTACATCGCTGGCACCTAAGACGGCGCATAAGGTGACGGCCCACCCGAACATAATCTCACCAGCCAGGTATGCATTCTGACCTAGATGCTTCTATTGGAAATATCAACTGACCAAGGAGTCTCCCCAAAGTAATTATTCTTCCCCCACCCCGGCAGCCGCTGTAGCCCCCGCTCCCCCCAGATTTTGATCATGCCTGGGAAGGAAGCATAAAGCCAAAGTTACGGGGCACGCTCGCTTCCCTGATACAGGAGCTAAGTCCGATATCAGCCATCGTCTCATGGAACTCACCTCAAATGGTTAGCTTCTCAGAGCTTCCGTGATAATTTCTGACACCCGAGTTTATATGCGTGCCCTTAAGCTTAGGAATCCAGTGGTTTCTGCAAAGCACAGACTAAAGATAGGCCAAAGCACTTGCATTATGGTGTATTTTAGGCTTCGTCCCACATTGTGCCAAGTCCTTCAAACAAAGAATGCTTGGGACTCTGCAGGCCAAGATCGGGTAGGAGAGGCTGTCGCCCCTTTTAAGAGTTGAGACGAAATCCTGAATGATCAGCAATTTTGCCCACAGAACTACAGCGTGCGCGCGTGAGGCATGCCGACGGCAGCAAATACAGGTTCTGTTGGTAGGCCTTCCTCCGATTAGGCCTGGAGATCTCCAAATAGGATGGATAAAGGGATTCACGATCTGGGGAAAAAGGTCCGTATATTGTGCATATAAAGCAAAAGAATCTATCTAAACAAAAGGGAGCAGCAGTCGAACTCAAATAATACCAGACCAGATACAATTGCCTAGTCGTCAATCATTAGAGTGGATCCTTGGTGGGAAGGCCGTGGCTAAGAATATAATTACCACCTGCCCACGTCTAGATATTTTTAAAGTGGGTGTTCAAAGGTCTTGTATGCATGCGTGTCGAGTAGGTAGGATCAATCTGTACTGGAGGGGGTCAGAGGCCCCCTTTTATAGGGAGGCTTGTGGGGGCCCCACAGCCCCTGAAAGGGGCTGTGGCACGTTCTTTGCCGTCCAAATGCGTGCGCTGCCATTGATCCAACAGTGGGTGCTTAACTCCATGCAAGCAAGGTGGATAACAAAAGATGCGATACTCGAAACTGAAAACAAAGGTTCATGATGATTTATGAACAAGCCTTGATCCATCGATAGCCTATTCGACAACCCTTACCTGCACAATCACTGCCCGACGGGAGCGAGCGCATCTCCACAAGTCCCATGTATCGGTACTTGTCTATTCCCCAAAGCAAGCGCTGCTCAGGACGCAAAACGCCCAACCTGTGCGTCGGACATGAAGTGCGACCCGCCAGCGCACCGGTACCCGCTCGCCTGCTTGATCCACGCGTACCCCATAGGGCACACGCCCGAGAGAGCGAGCCTGGCCTGCATCTCAGCCTCCTTGCGCCTCTCCTCCTGCTCCTTGAGCAACCGGCGCACGATGGCCTGGCGCTCCTCCTCGCGCCGCCTCTCCTCGGCCTCGCGCCGCTCGTCGTCCTCCCTGACTAGCCGGCGCGCCACGGCCTCGCGCCGTGCCTCGCGGAGCTGGTCCTCGGCCTCCTGGGCCTCCTTGACGAGCTGCTGGTATGCGGCCTCGCGCTCCCGCGCCGCCTTCTTGTCGCGCTCCAGCTGCTCCCACACCTCGTCGCTGACGCCCGCGTCACGGCGCACGGCGGCAGCCGCCGGCGTCTGTGGGGCGCTCGGCTTCTTCTTGACCTCCGGAGGCGGTGCGGCGGCGGGAGGCGAGGAGGGTCTAGCGGTCGTGATGGTTGCCGTGGCCGTCTCAGTCGCGAGACTGGGGGCGGTGGGGGCTGGCGCCGGCGCAGGGCGCAGGCCAAGGTTCGCGAGGCCCGATTGGATGCCGGCGGCGTCGACAGCCTTGGCACGGGCCGCTCGCTCTCGACGCAGGCTCTCCAGCTCCGCGATGATGGTGTCCTCCTTGACTACGAGCTTGAGGCCGTCCATGTTGTTTGCTGTGATGTTGAAGACCTTCTTGGCTATCGTCTGGACGTCTCGCGCGCTGCCCCAGTTCGGCTGGCCGGCAAGGTCCAAGAACAAGCCACAGATCTGGTCGAGGAAGTCGGGCCTTGGCCGCTCGAGCACCGAAATGTCAACCGACGCCTCGCGGTTGCGGCGCATGACCTTGGACTTCTCAGCGGCGAGGAGCTTTCCGAAGAGATTTGCGCATTCGATAGGATCTAGACTGCGGAAGTCGATGACCTCGGGGAAGCGCGAGGTGAGGCCCGAGTTGGCCGACATGAGACGATTGATGTCGTCCGTGTAACCCGCCAGGATGATGACCAGCTTCTTCATGTACTTATCCTTCGTCGCCGAGTCGACGAACTCGTCCATGGCCTCTTTGGCAAAATGGCCTTCGGCGAGCCGGTACGCCTCGTCGACGAAAAGAACCTTGCCGAGTGCCTTGTCGAGCTGCTGGAGGACCTTCGGCGCTGTCTGGCCGACATACTGGCCGATGAGATCGGACGCGGAGCACTCGACGACTTCGGCACTCGCGAGGAAGCCCATGTCGTAGAATACCTTGCCCATCTTCTTGGCTGTCGTCGTCTTGCCCGTGCCAGGGGGTCCGCGGAAGAGGAAGTTGAAAGGCACGTTCTCCTTGGGGTCCAGGCCGAGAGCCTTCATCGTGCGGACAGTCTGCTGGTACCCCTCCAGCTTGGCCACGGTCTCCTCGGAGCCGACGGTGCTCTCAAAGAGCTTCCTGACATTGGTGTCGGAGCGTGCAGCGCGGTCAAAGTCTGGATCGAAGTCAAGCGCCTCCAGGACTGTCGCTGACTTCTTCTCGCCGCGGTCGAACCGGGTCTGGTGTCGTGCCTTGGTGGCGTCGAGGATGATGTCGATCTCTCCCGCATTGCCAAAGTTGGGCCGGTTGCGAGCGCGACTGAGCATCTCCATGGCCACCCTCTTGGCCTGGTCGGTCGCCTCAAAGGACTGCTGCTTGAGCTTGGCGTCGAGAATTTGCCGGAGGTCGTCGTCGTTGAAGTCCTCAAAGGTGAATGCGGTGCTCATGGGGAAGCGTCGACTCAGGCCAGGGTTCACATTCTGGAACATGTTCTCCATCTGGTCCCGGTAACCGAGCAGGAGCACGCATCGGTCGTCTCCAGGCACGCTCTGCACCTCGGCGACGATGGTATCTATGACACCTGTCTTGTACGGATCGGCAACGGACCCCTGGCCTCCGCCATACAGTCCGTAAGCCTCGTCAATCACGAGCACCTTTCCAACCGCGGCAGCGAGGATCCCCTTGGTGTTCTGCTCCGACTGGCCTAGGGCAGCCCCTACAAAGTCTGACGGGTTCTTGACAACAACTGTCACCCGTGTCGTTAGTATGATATGGACATTTATAAGGAAACGAAAACAAAAAAAAAATCTTCTTCAATTTCACCTTCGCCCTTGGACAAAAGGCCAAGGTCAACCAGAATGCGTCCATACAGCTTCGCAACGGTGGTCTTGCCCGTGCCAGGGTTGCCAAGGAACACCTTGTTCAGTGAGAACTCAACCGGGGTCTGCTCAGCAAGCTCGCGCTCGTAGTTCTGCTCAATGGTGCTGACGAGCGACTTGACAGACTGCTTGACCGACTGTAGGCCGTACAGTTTTTGCAGGTCTCTCCAGCCCGCCGACTTGCCAAGGGCCTCTGAGGGCTTGGGGCCGATGAGATCCTCCTTGGTAAACAAGAAGTCATCTGGATTGGTACCCTGTCGGCGCTCCCTTGACAGCCTGCTTGACTGGCGCTTGCTGATGGTGACCAGCATATTTTCTACGGTCCTTGCATTCCCGAAGCCCTCCTTGCCACGACCGCGACCAATGCGTCTCGCAACGATGCGGCAAAACAGCCCCGTGGGCCCATCCTCGCACTTCATCAGCCCGTTGTAAGCCTTGTTGATCTTGAGGCCAAGGATGTGAAGCAGCTCCTCGTCGCTGTAGTCGGCGAACTTCATCTCGATGGGGAAGCGGCTTGGCAGGCCCGGGTTGTGAGCGAAGAAGCTCTCCATTTGCTTGTTGTACCCGGCGAGTACAAACGCAATCTGGCCCGTCAGGTTCTCGACCTTGGCGAGGAGGTAGTCGAGCACGGCGCCGCCGCCAGGGTTGTTGCCCGAGGTCAGCTGATAGGCCTCGTCGATGAAGAGCACGCCGCCCCCGCCGTTGAGCATGTCGTCGATCAGCGCCTCGCAACCCTGCACGCCGTCGTGGGCAAGCTTGGCCCCGGTCGTTTCCTCGAAGCGCGACCCTGCGATGGCTCCGATTGACGTGAGGAACTTTGCGTAAATGCGCGCGACCGTCGTCTTCCCCGTGCCGGGGTTGCCAAGAAGCGCCGCTCCGTATCGCTGGGCCTCGACAGACACGCCCTGCCGTAGCTTGGTGTCGACTGTGGTTTTGATGCCAAGAAATTCCTCCTTGACCTGCTCGAGGCCGATCATGCCCATGAGCTCGTCGAGCGGCGCGCTTCGTGCACCCTCAAACTCCTTGAGGTCCTCCCACCTCTTGCGAGCCTCGCTGGGAAACTGAGCCGTGTCCTTGGCCCCGGGGCTCGAAGCCGCCTGGGCGGCGGCCGCCTGTCCCTCACCCGACTTGGGAGATTGTGCCTGCTGCGCGAGCTGCTGCTGCTTCTTGCGCATGTTAGCATCTTTCAGGTTCTGGAGGTTCTCCCGCTCGCGCGCCAGAGCCTCCTTCTCGTTCTCTTGGTCCACCATGTCCTTCATGAGTCTCTTCTCTCTATCCAGCTCGTCCTGGATATGCTGGAGCTCCTTGCGATATGCATCTTGGCGCTCCAGCCTCTGGCGTTCGATTTCCAGGTCCCTCTTTACCCTGCGCTCCGTTTCCTTGTCTTCTGCTATGCACTTATCACAGCGCTCATCCCTCTTGGTGCATGTGACCTTGCGCTTGTGGTTTCGCTCACAGACCTGAGAGATCTTGATCGTGCATTCGGTCTTTGAGTGGTCTATGACGCGATGGCAGCGCATCTGGCAGGAATGAATGCCACATTTCAGCATTTCCTTGCATGGCTCTGAGCATCCACCATCTGGGCAGAATTTGTCAAAGTCATCCGGACACTTGAGGTCGGCTTTCGCAGTGTCATGGCGGGCGCACTGCACAGGTAGGCCATCGTAAAGGTGGTTGTTCTCCTTGAGTAGCTCGAAGACGCGGACCCAGGTCGCACTTCCCTTCTTGCTTCTCATGAAGGTTTCCATGTTTCCTAGGAGTATCAGACAGCGCCTCGCGCGGGTGATCAGGACGTTGACTCTCTCTGGTGCGAACATGAAGCCAATATCACCGTTTGGGTTACTGCGGGTGAGTGAGGCAATCACGATATCACTCTCCTCGCCTTGGTAGTTGTCTATGTCACATCTCCAATTAGTACGGTGCGGAGACCCCGGGGCTTGACGAGCAACAAAACGCCGCTAGACAACTTACCGATTGTTGAGATCCTGAGAGGTCGCTTGTGCACCTTTGAGGCTGCCTGGGTCATGAGACCAGCGCGTATCAGATCCGAGGCGTCGAGGTCGTTGAGAATGGGATCATTCTCCCTGGCCAGCGTGTCTCTCAGCAGCCGAACTTGACCGAGATAGGCAGCCAGGACCACCATCTTGTCCGTTCCGTAGCCCTGTTGGGCAAGATACCGAACAGTCCTAAGGATGTGGAGTGCCTCGAACTGGTTCCTCCGACTGCCCGCGGTGCCAGGGTCCATCCTGTCCATGAGGTCATGGTCGCTCGTTTCTGGGTGCTCATGATTGATGAAGATGACACGATCACGCAATCCCCGAATAGGGTCGCGCATGCGTGTTTTCGGCCCATCAAGGAGATCTGGATAGGTAAGGGCCCTGGGGAATATGGATATATCGGGATGCATCCTGTGCTGCTTCCGAAGGGTAGTGTGCTTGAAGCCATGGATGACGAGCCGCTCAAACAGCGACATATTGAGGTCATAGCCATCGCCCTTCTCGACGGTCAGGGCGTAGTTCTTGACCTTTGGGCGGAGCTGTTTGTGGTCCCCAATCGAGATCAGCTGCTTGACTGAAGGGGCCAGGGCCGTGAGGGTGTGACTCTCAAGGATCTCGCCGGCCTCTTCGACGAGAAGCACATCAGGCCCAGCCGCCCGGAGGAGTTTCATATTCATCGCAGCTGCCGTGGTTGTGCAGCAGATAATCCTCTTGGAGCGCAAGGTTGCAATCTTGCCCTCGCTGAACAGGTTCTCGAGCTCTTCTTGGGTGTTATCCATTTTCACGACGAGATCCGTCACCTCCCCAACGCGCTCGAGGATCATGTCATCGACCCATTTCGTCCGGCGCTCCTGGCGTTGCTGAGGGCTCATGTCCCAGACAAACTCGCACTCCTCGGGGACCTGCTTGGTGAAGATGCCAGGGGTGTCCCCATTCCTCCAGCGAGTATACAGGTAGTCAGGCTTCACCTGCTTGCCCTTCTTGTCGACGCTCTTCCATCCCTGAGTGTCAGAAGGGATAGTGAAAGCTTGGTGGAAGGCAGTGCAATCGTCCGCAAACTCGAGATACTCATAGATGGCTGCGAAGGAGGGGACGTATTTGTTGTAGTAGTCGAACACATCGGTAAGCTCGTCAGACAACTTCTGTCGCTCGCTCTTGAGAGAGTCGACAAGACCTCCCATGCCCTTGGACCATGGAATCGTGTTTTTCTGTTTAGACAGGAGCATCGATTCCGTCTCGGCCGTGGACTTGGAGCCTAGGCGAACCATGTCACACTCTGGGATGCCTACAGCCTTGAAGCCTGCGAGGGAATCATCCAAGGCATGATTGGTGTAGGTGATCACCAAGACGCGCAGATCAGAATGCTCGTGCATGGCTTTGATAGCTCTGCAGCCGATGAAGGTCTTGCCAGTGCCTGTAGACAGTCAGAGGATGTCATACTAGGAATAAAACGTGGAGGCTCTTACCTGGAGGTCCCTGGATCACGCTGACGGGCTGAGTCAGTGCGCTGTAAAGTGAGTCGCGCTGTGAGAGATCGATGTGAGCGTTGTCATCGAGCACGACCCCCTCTTCTCCGTCTGTGTTGGTTGTTGACAGAAGCTTGGCCGCAAACTGGGCGAGACCGGGCTTCATTCTGAAGCCGTCCTTGTTGGTGAACGTGGGGTTCATAAGGAAATTGGCGAGGGGCAGAGTGGTCATGGTCTGCAAGACCTTCAAGACTGGCTCATATGCGAAGACGGGGGTGTCAACCAGGATGAATCGGACGTCGCCGGGCGACCGCTTGAGTGCCAAAAGCGACCTGTGTAACGATTTCTTGTCGGCGAACTGAAGGCAGATCATTGGCGGGTTGGCAAGCAGCATGTTCTCGTCTCGCTGAACAAAGGCAAACCCGCAGACCTCAGAGCCTTGAGAGAGCGCACCAAAGGCCTGATGCTTCACGTAATTTGGGTGGTCCTTGAGGAATCGTGAACGCAGTGCTGGTTTCTGGCGATGGAGCTCCTCGAGACCGGCATGGCACTGGACGACGATTGCGCACTTCTTGCGCCGCTGGTCATCACCATGATCGATCCTGACAGGAAGGAGCTGACCCAACATCTGAGCGCGCCGCCTTCCCCGCCGCTTGCCGGCAGCAACCTGGTAGTCATTGCGCAGCTCTGCCAGCATGTCCTCCCTAAGGAGGCGAAACTGATTGTCAAGGTGCACGGCGGCGCGAGCCTCCGGGTCGGCCCCGGCCTCTGGCTCGAACGCCTCCCTAAGGGCGCGGTAGAACGGCCGTCGAGTTGAAAGGAACTCGTCCGTGGTTGGATAGACCGAGATGTCGCGGAAACCTGCAAAGTCGTTGTCGTGGCGCCCTCCTGGGCTGTACTCAGCCGGCTTCCCACTCGAGCCTGGCAGCGACCTCAAAAGGACGACCTTCTGTATCATGCAGGCCAGAGTGCGGGTCTCGTGAGACTTCGACCTCTCCAGCCCGCCGTGGTCCAGAACGAGCTTCGCATCTGGCATGAAGTCGAACCCAAATCCCCGAGATGAGTCGGCGACCTCATGAAGAAGCCAGGCCAGAGGATGGAGGTCTTGTTCCTCCAGCTTGTTGCCAAGAAAGGCGCCTATCAGCTCCTTCCACACGGTAGGAGGAGAGACAATAGCATCCAGGACACGCCAGAGAAACTGGCCGCTGGAAAGGGCGCGGACAGAAGGGTCCGACAGGAAGGTGATGAGCTTCAGGGTGGAAGTCTGGATGAAGCAAATGGAGAGGTCGGCGCGGACAGAGCTTCGCACCGCGTCCAGGCCGTGCGGACTGCCAACGAGCGACTCGACACATCGACCTGGTGACTCCTGTGCCATGATTGCCTCGAGGAAGAGTGCCGCATCCTTACCGCTGAGGACCTTGGATTTACCCTCCAGGATGCTCTTGTAGCGTGCATAGAGCCTTCGGGCACGCAGGGCGGCATCCTGCGGACCGGAAGTCATGGCGACGGCGGCACAGTCTGCCCTGAGACGCCGTTGTGACTCGGATATTCTTTTGACGTGGGCTTTCTCTGTAGGTGTGCAAATCGCCACTTGGGTGTGCAGGCGGGTGGACAGGGCCAGGTAGGCTGCGGTGCCTAACGACGCGACCAGCGAAAGAGGGTGGTGCTCCAAGTGCAACGCCCAGATGGAGGAGATAACATGTGCTACAAAAGAGGGAGAGCAGATGGGGTATTTGGGTTGTCCAAAGACTAATGCCCAGAGCCCGTGCATTATGTGGGATGGATGGATGATACTGGAAGGAAAGGGAGCGAATGGTAGCCTGCAAGCACGCACTTGCGCAATTCGGCCCAAGCTGCAGCGGTATCCATGCCCTTCCATTGTCCGTTGGGCCGTTTGAGGGCCTCCCAGCGCTTCCCCCGCGCATATCAGCAAAGAAGGGCAGACTTTCATGGTGCGACAAAATGCGCCAATTGCGCCTCGGCAAGGCTGCCGGAGGCCCACCACTCGTGATTGCCTGGGATCGGCCAGCGAATCATTTGCAGCCTTGCCGCAGGCTGCCACAAAGCCAGGCGTGGCAACGCATCGCTGGCCGATGGAACAACAAAGGACGATTGACGGGTCTCATTTGCGCAGGATCTGGAAGAAGTAGGGGCACCAGAATGAGAAAAGGCCTCCCAATCGTCTTTAAAGACGTACGTGTGGTCCATTCCTCTCCAAAGCTCCACCAGCTCTGCCACCCCGCCCATCGCCCTATCGACACCCGCCCTGTGCCATTCCACGACCAACTTTGCGCCACTTGGAATAGTCTCAACGGGCCCAGACACACAACGCAGCCATGATCTATGGCGGCCGAGGTGGTAGGGGATCCTGGTCATACCGGGGTTCCCATGGGAACTCTTCCTCCTCCTACAAGGGGGGCCGTGGTGGCTGGCGACAGCCTCAGGTCGTCGCGCCCACCACGCCACCGCCGCCACTGGGGGCGATGATCGAGCAGCTGAACGCGGACGACATCATCGACGAAGAGACACCTGACTCTCAGTATAAATATGACGCCAGGATCACCGATAGCGTCCTTGTAGCGTCCTTCAATTGGCGGGATGGCAAGACGCCCACGATCGTGGTCCCCGGTAGGAGGCTGAACTGCTCCCTTTCCAATGAAGAAGATCCAAGGCAAGCTTAGCTGATGGGTCGCATGTCAATACGAGACAGGCCGTCCGCCCCGCTGGACCCCTCTGTCCGAGCCGAGGGAGATCCCTGACGACAACGGAAACATGGGCTGCAGGAACTCCCCGAGCACCCGCGAGGCCTTCCGCGACGAGAACTCGGGACGGTTCCCTCGACACCCCATGGAGCCAGCCATCGTGGCCACGCTCGAGATGGCGCCTATGCTGCCCAGCGGCGACGACCGTCCAGACATCGTTGCTTGTGGCAGCACCCTCGGCAGCCTGCTCCGGTTCGTGAGCGGCAACGACAAGCCTTTCCGCATGCTGGTCGAGGCTGTCGGCGACACCGTCTTCCTCGTTCGCAGGGAGAACTCGCCCACGGAGCTGATCCCCGACATCCAGGGATTTGGCCACTCTTTTCCCGACCACTACACCACCTGGGACCAAGACGTCAAAGATTCCATGTCTCACCAGCGCGTGATGCGCTACCGCTTCGGTGGATTGCAGCTCCTCGTCCGCTTCGAGGGCGACGGGTACATGGCGCAGGCCGGCTCCTCGGGCGATAGCCGGCCCGGTAAGAAAGAGCCCTCCGAGAAGGAGATTTCGCCCTCCAGCGGGATGGATGATCTTCTCGGCTCGCTGGAGCAAACGAGTGTGTCTCAGACAAAGACGTCGACCGACGATAAGCTTCAGGTTCAGTGGTCGGGCGAGTTGATCGACCAGAGCCTCGTGTTCGACCTCAAGACTCGGAGCATCAAGAAGGTCGACCAGGACATCATCGGCGAGGAGCTCCCCCGGCTGTGGGTCCGACAGATGAGCAAGTTTATCGTCGCATACCATGAGCGCGGCGTCTTCAACAAGATTGACGTCATCCCCGTTGAGGACAAGGTTAAAAAGTAAGTGACCCTTACGACCCCCTTCCCAACTGGCCACTCAACTCAGCCAAGGGGGCAAGGGACCTGGTGAGAGCAAGGACGCGACTGACGCGTGATTGGATCCTTATCTAAGATGGGAGACGGAGAACAACGAAACACTCACCAAGCTGGTCGCCCTCATCCACCGCATCAGGTCCCTGGCGCTCGACGGCAAGTTCGAGGTGTGCTTCTCTGGCGGCGCGCTCGAGTTCCGCAAGCAGCTGCCTGACGCTGGCAACGTCTTGTCGGAGGAGATCAAAGCCGCTTGGGGAACCAGCGCCGAGGGAGCCGGCCCCGGTAGTTCTGACGAATTCGAGGACGACGACGACGACGACGATCACTACGAACCCGCTGGAGGTTGGCGTGGATCCACTGGGCTGAGCGACTTGGACGACGACGACGACGAAGCGGGCGATGACTTCACGGCTTGCTCTGCTGATGGATGCGGCTACTGTGGCCGCTGCACCTATTAGACGGTTAGCGGCCAGAGCAGGCGACTAGGGCGTGATGCACCGTCTTTTGTTGTTGCCTGAATTTTCCTTGACGGCGTCACGACGGCAGGATCGACAGGATGTATGATTATGTAATCCACGAGATGAATTCACCCACGTGACTTGCACGTATCCTTGCACAACATCGTGCCGCTGATTTGTTGCCTTACGGGCTGCCCCCACTCTATTCGCGACTGCCGCGACGCAGGTGTCGGACGATCCCGCTCCTTAGGAGACCACCCGGACCAGACAAGTTGCCGCACTCCGTCAATGGCGCAACGGCAAACTCGCTTGGCTAAACCCCTCCGCCCTCTCTTGTTCTCCAAGCCCCTCCATAATCATCCTCGCATCACAGTCGGTATTGCACGACAGTCTCGGCCGGCCAGTAACGGCGCAGATTCCGGCCTTCATGATCGACGGATGCGCTGCCCCAACGGAGATCTCATCTGCCCGACTGGCTGGCACTTCCCTACCAGCCACTTAGGTGACACCATTAATGATGACTGTGCACGCTCAGCCTACTTGACGTAACCTGTTCCTTCGGGTCTGTTCTCATGCAGCAGACTCCAGAAATACTTTCTATTTCATTTTCCCTTTAATGTTGCTCGCGGGTCCCGTTTCTTCGTGATCTCATGGCCAAACAAGCTGTTCGGTTACATTTCGAGGCTTCTTTTAGTCCTCCAGTGTTCTCAACATGCATCCGCCTCAGAGCCAGTGGCAGAATGGGCCCCTGTATACCAGGCCGAAGTCTCCGTCCCAGGATTCAATCATGACGCCGGTATCCCCCGATACCCGCGCCGATGCGGAGCAGGTTGGGTTGATGTCCTCCCGTCGGGTCCCGACCCCATCCATATCTACGCTCCACGAGGACGGTGCCGACGATCTCTACCAAGATCCTGTCTGGCTGACGCCCTCGCCGGGAGAGACGACACCGAAAGCCGCGATTCCCCGTCGCCGGCTCAGTACCGACCTAGGCGTCAGTCCGTCGAGCACCTCGCACGAAAAGGTTGTCTCGGCCGAGACGCCGCCCACTTTGAGCAAGCCACAAGTCCCAGCGCCCGCAGAACCTAGCAGGCGCCGCGCGCCTCCCAAGTCGTGGTGGTGGTGGGAGATCGGAGCCTGCTCGCTGAGCCTTGCAAGCACCATCCTCCTGTTTGTCCTTCTAGCCCGGGTTGAGGACATTGCGCTCGAAAGCTGGCCCTACTCGATCCAGATCAACTCGGTCATCGCCATCCTGACCGCCGTGAGCCGCACGGCCATGGTGGTGCCCCTCGCCGCCTGCATCTCGCAGCTCAAGTGGAGCCACTTTGAGCGCCCGAACCGGCTGAGCCACCTGCAGGACTACGACAACGCCAGCCGCGGGCCCTGGGGCTCCCTGCGGATTCTGTTCGACTTCCAGATCAAGGACCTGCTCGCGCGGGCTCTGGCTCTGTGGACTGTCGTCTCCCTCGGAATCAGCCCGAGTGCGCAGCAGATCTTGGACTTCCCGAGCCGTCGCGTGCCGCTTGGCAACACAACAGCGACGATAGCACAAGCGCCTAGCTACTGGGCCAAGGAGCGCTTCAGGATGTGTATGTTTGCCACAATGTAATTCTCCAATCTACGAAACTAGCCACCAACCGCCTATTTATACTAACACTTGTGGACACCAGATCACTCTGGCGTGAGTGGTGAAACTGAAGCCGACCGCTTCTTTTTCCCTCCCAATGTTGCCCTCCCGTTCCAAATAAAGCTACGAAGCGGCCTGCTGGGCGGGCCGTTCGCGCCAGACTTCACATGCCCACAGCCTGCCTCCGAGTGCGAGTGGGACGACTTCAGCACGCTGGGATTGTGCGCCGACGTCCGCAACGTGACAGCCGACACCCAAGTCACTTGTAAGCTCCAGGACTCGCAACGGCAGGTGGTCTGCGAATACACCCACGGGAGGGACAAGAGAAATTCGACACGCTCGGTGCGCATGTCGTTCCAGAATGATGCACTCAAGGACTCCCCGAGGCCCAGCTTGATTACGTTGAGCGGTGCCAGCCCTACGCTCCAAACAGCGAAGACGGGGGATTCGCCATCTCCACCGGGGCCGACCCTTGATTTCGTCATTGCTACCGATGCGCAGATGAGCAAGCGCCAAACACTAATCACATCCCAAAGTTTACAAAGCTCGCAGTTTGGTCTCGCCGCACGAATCCGCGGCGATGCTTTCGACGCAGACAGGTTGAGCCTCAAATCCGATGCCGACATTCGAGTGGACCGGCCGCCGCCCGTCGACGTCTTTGACTACAGCTGGCAATGGTGCGAAAAGACACTGAGGAACGTATCCGCCAGGGGTGGCAAGCTTCACATTGGCGATGTCCAGGTGAAGCCATTACCAACGGTGACAGTGGAGGGAGACACCATCTCGGTCCACGGTCAGACGGACCGCAACGTGAACGTCTACAGCGGCAGCACGACCGAGGCCAAGTACCAGATCGGCCAGATGAGCGACGTCCGGCTAAAACTACTGCGGGAGCTGTTCTTCAACCAGGACGTCTCCTCCCGCGGCGGCGGCGGCGGCGGCGCGACCAACAACACGATGGACGGGCTGCTCGACTTTGGCATGTTTGTGTACCAGAGCGACTTCGAGACGCTGGCGCGCAACCACGCCGTCACGATCGACAACCTCCTGCACAGCCGGGCCTCCAACGCCAACGCCACGGACCACGCGGGCACCGCGTACATGGTCGAGACGTACGTGCGCGTTCGCTGGGCCTGGATCCTGCTGCCCGTCGTCGAGGCCGTCGGCGCCGCAGTCCTGCTGGCGCTGTCTATTGTGCTCACGCGCCACAAGCCGCTCCTGAAAGATTCGGCCCTCGCGCTCCTGTTTTACGGGCCCGGCTGGGACGGCCTGCCGGACGACGACCGGGGTCGTCTGGCTGTGGGTCGGGAGGCCGGCCCCCGCGGCGGCTGGGGAGGGGCTGACGCGAGTGAGTTGAGGGAGAGCGCGAGGGGTCTGTTGGCCTCGATTGAAGGCGACCGGGAAGGACGACCTGGGTTCGTGACGGGTGTAGAAAAGGAAGGGAGATAGGGGAATATGGCATCCATGGGTTTTGTCCGAATATGCATGTCAGTGGGCAACCGTGGGCGGGGAGGTCAGGGGACGATGGACCCGACAAGAGGGAAAGGGGCAGCAGGGGCGCAATCGATCCGGTGATGGCGCGCCACGGTTGAGCCATTCACGGGTGGCCTCGGATGCGCCACGGCTGTGGCACAAAGCCAAGGGGTTGAGCCTCGGGTGTTGCTAAGATCTAGAAGTCCCCGAGAGAAATAAATCGATGACCAGGGCGGATGCATCTCGCTTCGTATCGCGAAGGATGACGGAAAGTTAGCAGAGTCGCGTTTTGCAGGCCTGTCGACAGTCTCGGTCCAGACCAGAGTTTTTCCTCATCCAGCCCACGGAGTAAAATTGAAAGCGAGGGCGCAGCCGGCCAGGCAGTCAGAGTGTATGAAGAATCATCTCCAATTGGCACGAGGTCTTGGCGCCGACGGTCTGGTTGGCAGGCATCGCGTGACGTGTGGGCCAAGGTTTGACAGAGGACAAAGGATAAAAAAAGAAAAGAAAAAAAAAAAGTCCATTGACACCGAGCAGGCTTGGCCACAATCGGCGTGGTCTGTCCAAAATATTTACTCACGGTGCCCTGTATCATCCGATCGTTCCGGTGGGCAGTTGGGACGGCATTGATGCAGGCGTGCACAACCCAGCGAGCACGCACGGCATTGCGCTGTATTTTCCCTTTCCCTCTGGCAAGGGAGCACGGATTCCGTCCCCTGCCCGCTGTTTGTTGTTGTCCGTTGCTGGGAACAGCAGGTCGCCGGCGGAGGCCCCATCCCGCCCAAAGAGGAAAAGAGGGAAGGGAAAGCAAGCATTGCCTTGGCATAAACTCTGGAATTTGGAGGGGGAGGGGCTGTCTGTCTTGCCAACATAATATCGGGAATTTTTTTTTTTCTTCTTTTGTGATGCCCTAAAGAATCCTGTGGCTTTGACCCTTTAGTCCCGTCCCTTTTGCTGCACGTTATTGTTTTCGGGGCACAATCAGACACTCGAGTTCGGGAAGCCTTAGATCTCAGCAGCTCTGTTGAGGCGGATTGATGTCGTCGCAGGGAGACGGGATTTGCAAGCCCGATCGGCCGGCGAGGAAGCTGACGGCGAGTCGCAGGCATAAAACTCCAGATGCCCTTCTCTGGTGTTTGCAGGGGTCGTGAGGGTCAGGTCGATCCCGCCTGTCCAACTGCTGGGATCATCGATGGCCGTTACGAATGTGGCAGTGCAGCCCAAGGCCAATGGCCGCGCCCAGCCCGCGCTGATTCTCGGCTGCAGAAACTAGAGGTGCACCTAAGACGGATTGCTTGGGAGAGTTTTGCCGACCGACCGACCGACCTTGTGCATCCAGTCCTGGGATTTTTGGTTGCGCAGTTGACGATTGCACGAATACATTGGAGAGGCACAAGAGGCCCAGCCAGCTGCTTCCCGTTCCCCACCGGGGCTCCACCCTGCGTTCGCTTCTCCAGGCTCCTACGACACTGGACGCCAGCAGCCAGCCGACAAGACTCCACCAACGGCTCCCAGAAGCGCCCAGGTAATTTCGCGGCGCTGCGACCCGCCATTCCACAGCGAGCACAGCCCATTTCCCCTTTTGCTCCCTCGTCTTTTTCTCTTCGTGTTGGATTGTCAGCAACCCACCCACCCTTTCCCCCCCTTCCCTCCCGCGCAGGGACCGACGAACTCGACCTGGGGGAAAAAACAGGAGGATCGCGAGAGTCAATCGCGCGCAACAAGGGAATACACACTCGTTTTTGGCCCAATTCCCTCTCCCTGCAGTGCCCTTCTCCCTCGCTTGCCTTTTACCGCCAGCCACGAAACGCCCACAGAGCCAAGCAAGTTAGCGTCAAGCAGCAGGAGAAGCTCTGTTAAGCGCAGCCCACTCGCACCCGACACGCCTTCTCCTTCCGGATCGACGGGGGATCCTGCAAGTGGCTCTCCTAAAACGCCGCCCTCAGCCAAAACCCGGGACAGACTCCCGGCTGCGCGCCACCGATCCGAGCTTCAGCGACCGATTGTTTTTGGCTCTGCGTATTTTCTGCGTTGGCCTTCTGAGCGACTGCTGGCATTTCCCCTATCTGTTTCCCGGTCCCATTCGATCGCCCACGAACGCCACGACGAGCCGTCCGCCCTTCGATCAGACCCAGCCGACCGACTGCAATCCCACGTTTCGACTTTTGGACGCCACTGTGACGAAGGTGGAGTGAGGCAGCAAACCGCTCATCAACCTAAAAAGAGCTCGGGGAAAGGGGGAGACATCAGAGCCACGTCAACTAGACACAACCGACAACCACCGCCGCCGACAGCGACGACGCGATTGAACCCGCTCGTCCGGCTGGCTCGCCCTGCTGTTGGGGCCTGCCGCACGCTCACTCCCGGCTCGCTCAGTTCCTAATAGCCCGGCAACGCAAACGCCGCGCCGCAATTTCAGTCTCTGAGCGTCTCCAGAGTCGCTCCTCGGGGCCACAGCACACACTATCGTCACAATGGGTAAGTCGAGGCTCTGCCAGATGACCGTTATATCCGTCATCGTCCGATTGTTTGCTAGCTTTCTCTCTGCATGGACCTTGCCCGCCAAAAAGTCATCCCAAAACAACCCTGGACGATGGAGCATTTTGACTCCAGAGAATCAAACCCCAAGCAAGAGCTTTGGCTAACGCAGCGCCCCGGTCTCCAGAGACGACACTCATCCCCTTCGCAACACTGCCGGCCTGCGCGCAGCAGTGCGGCCCCCTATACGACGCAAACGGCGCCTGCGTGCCCCCGGCCGCGCCGACGGCGGCGCCCTCGGGCTACGCTGCCTGCTTCTGCGGGAACGCTAAGGTCGCGCCCTTTAGCGCAGCCGCCCAGGGCGTGTGCGGGCCGGGCGTCTGCGCCGACAACCCCGCCAACCTCGAGAGCATCCGCAACTGGTTCACAAACTTCTGCAAGGACCCAAAGACGCTCGGCGCCGGCAACGCAAACGGCTCGCCCGCAAACCCAACAGGCTCGGCCAGGTTCACGGCGGCGCCTCAAAATGGTGGTGGTGATTGGTACGAGCCACTTTGCTCCTGTTACTCCGACTCATGATGGTAAGACGTGGCAGCGTTGCTAACCCCTTTTCCCAGGATGTCAAATCACTGGCAGTGGGTCGTGTTCCTGGTCATCATGGTTGTCGGCATCTCGGGCATCTGGATCGGCGCCTGCATCTGGCGGCGCCGCTACTTGCGCAAGAAGGACCGCCAGTACGCGCTCGGCAAGCGCCTGGGGGCCGCCGGGGTCGGCGGCACCGGCGGCGGCGCCACCACTCCCGGACCTAACGCGTCCACCCGCTCGGTCCACCTGCCCGCCGCCGGAATGTTCATGCCCGCACCCATCAGCGCCGCAGGCGTCTACGGGCCCGAGACGGAGAGCGAGAAGAGAGCCAAGAAGAAGTGGAACCCGACGGAAAGGACATGAGGGACGCTCTCTTGAGAGACAAACCCACCGGGTGCGGCCTTTTGGTCTTACCTGACTGAACAACGACGGCAGAAAACACTTCTTAACGATTTATCATTTTCTCGGAGTTTGCTTGTGGGGAAAGGGATATCCCCCTTTTTTTGCTCCTATATATGCCTTCACGGCGTGGATTGGTGGGAGTTGCATTCTACTTTCCATTGTCCCTTTTTCTGTCTCCTCACTGTCCCTTTTTTTCTCTGTGTTTGGCGCTCAAAGGTGGGTCTTCTTTCCGGGGTAAACAACTTTGTTTTGTTTTTTTTTCTTGTTTTATCCAGAATTATTCCGGAGGGTACCTAATGGTTTTGTTACTCATTATTCCTATACACAACCCGGGGCAGTGAGGACGCAAGCACCATCTTGGCAAAGGGGCATGCACGGTATCGAACCCCGGGTCCAGACGAAGATGAGGCA
>JNVV01000005.1:1892578-1921117 GCA_000733355.1 Falciphora oryzae
TTCCAACACCGACGATTCCCGAGACATCTGGCGGTAGAGAGAGAAGTTGGTGGAGGGACTTGATTCACACACTCATTAGGATATCCCATTTTGCTAAAGGGGCTGGAGAGAGGATAGATCTTCCGGGCCTATGATAGACCTACAGGCAGGCAGCCTTGTCTGCCCCACCGAATCTTATTTTAATGACCTGGGAAACTTTGGATCCCGAAGCAGCCAGTGTGCCGTCGCCGCAAGAGAAAGTAAAAAAGGCGAGGTAAAACAGGAAACGAGAGGCGGCCTCAACGTTTCGCCGGCGAACCTCGCCGACATGGCCTGACGTTCGCCGCCTCACGGCGAGTCAGTTACGGGTCTTTGGGCGCCGGGATCCTGCTGCAAGCCGGATCGACACGCTGAGCTGCCCCAACACGGCTCTGACCAGGAAGGGCTTGCGACATCGCGTTCGGGACACCAGATACCCTTGCCCTTGCCTGGCCGAACATTGGACGGAACTGAGAACCTGGAAGTAGCGCCATCCCAAGACAACCGCCAAACCTCAATGTTCTTTCGCCCGGAGCAACGGAAGAGAATAGAGACGACAACGGTCAATAAAGCTAAAGGTACTCGATTCTAGGAGTGTATACTAAACTCGTCATAGATATATCGTCGTGTGCGCAGAAGGGATATCGACAGTGTTGTTCCGGTTCCGTCCGTTCCTGTTTGTCCGTATTGCCGTTTGTTTATCTAGGTCCACCCTCTTCTGATGCGTGAAATTTCCAAAGACCTCCCCGTGAAACTTTTGTTGACAACAAAACGCCCTCCATCGCCGTTCATTACAATTCATCTCGCCCAGTCGCCTAGACCTCCGTGTAGTCGAGCGTCGTGACGTTTTGGGGCAATGTCTTAAGACTTCTCACCGTTGAGACGAGACTGCTCCTCGGCCGCATCCATGTACAGATCAATCAGGCAGCTAGCTGACCAAGCCTGGGAGGGACACTGTTTGAAGAATACCGGGGTTAGCATTGGATGAAAAGATGTCACAGGAAAAACCAAGACGACGACACGAAAAACAAGACTTACCGAGTCTCCGCAGTACCCTCCGTCCTTCTGCGTAAGCTCCTGCAATCCCGCCCATGGGCTCTCCTTGATCATCGTCTTGCAGCCCATGAGGCGCCTCGTGACCTGCTGGAATGCCTCTGTAGCAGCCTCGTCGTTGCCACCGGCCCGACGGAGCAGGAACTTGAGGAGCGCCCGCAGGAAAAAGCCCGTCGGCCACAGCCACTCCGGGCCCTGGTGGTAGTTGCGGCCCTTCGATGTTGCAAAGTCATCGCTGTCCTCGCTGTTGATGTAGAAAGGCCGATAGTTGAGGTCGGCCGGGTCCAGTGTCGCCATGCCCTGCGGGCCGCGCAGCACCCGGTCCGCGACGCAGAGCGCGTGCATGGCATGGGCCTCGTCAAACAGGTCTGGCGCCACCGTCATGGCGATGGGGAAGTTTGGCCGCAGTTGGTAGTCTTCGTACTCCTTGCCCGACTTGTAGAGATCCTTGTAGATGCCACGCCGGTTGAGCACAGCCGGGTTGACGCCGTACTTGGAGTCCTCAGCCGCGTCCAGAGGCACGAAGAAGCACCGCTCAAAATTGGCTCGCAGCAGGTCCGCCCACTGGCTGAAAGTCACCTCAACGGGAACGCCGCCCGACGCCGCCTGGTCAGGCGACACCTGGCTCTTGCTCACGCCCGCGTACGGGTACTTGCCCGCCGAGTGAAGCTCCGACAGCCACTTGGTAGTGCTGTAGGATAGACCAACGATCTCGACGGCGGCGCCGTCTCGCGGGGTGCCAGGCACGCCCTTGGAGCCGGCCCGCTCGCTCTCACCCATCTTGTCCATCCACGTGCCGCAGTTGTGCTGGTTGCCGCCATGCACGAAGCCTGTGTTCCAGTCGACCTTGATGTCGAGCTGGAAGCCCGGGTCCGTCATCTGGCTGTCAAGTCCCGGGCCTGCATTGGCCTCGCGGAACGACATGCCGCTCGCGTGACGCTGCATGGCCTCTTGTATGACATCGCGGACCGTGCTCTCGGCCTTGTACGCGCGTGAGTCGTCCGCATCAAAATACGTGTCGTCGTAGGGCAGGAAGCGCCGCTTTACCTTGGCGTCCAGCAGTGCCAAACCCTCAGGTGCCATGCGTGTGTAGTCCTGCACGCACTGAAGGTAGAACCAGATCGAGTCGCGCGCGTTGTAGCGAGGCGTGCGGCCGGCTCCAAGGAGGTTGGGGATCATGCCGTGTTTGAGCACGCTAGCGAATGCGAGGATGTGTTCCTTGGCCTCAGCGAACCGCCCGGTGCCAAGGAGCAAACCCCTGAGTGAGATGAAGACGTCACGCCCCCAGCAGCGCGCCCACTCGACAGCAAAGTGTGGCAGGCCTGCAGCAAGCGAGGGGACGAGGCGGTCTGGGTACAGCGATGCCGACTTGACCAGGCCCATCTCCTGCACGCTCACCATGCTTAGGCCCCGAAGGAACCACTGGCCCTGAGCGACGTTGGCGCTCATGAGCGAGACGGCGCGTTCGAAGCAGGCCCTGTAGGCCGTGCGCATGACGAGCGCAAAGTAGCGCGGGAGCAGGAAACTGGGGATTCCGCGGATGGCATCGAAGCGCTCCTTGAGCCAGGCCGTTGGGCGGGCGAGGCGACCAAACTCTGTCGTCTGCGAGGCGCGCTCCAGGCGGCCGACGATGTAGTCGAGCACCCACTGGCCCTGGCGCAAGTTTTGACAGAGAGGGTGGGCCAGGTTGTTCTCGCGGATGATGCTTTCGAGAATACTCCACCAGCCCTGGAAGCCGGCGTAGACGAGCTTCCCGTGACCGGGGACGTCGTAGACGCCGTCGCTCCCGCCGCTCCAGTCGCGCTCCTCCGACTCACAGCGGTACAGGGCAAGGTTGAGGTCAACAAGGTCGAGCTCTCCGAAGGCTTCCTTGGCGCCCGATGTCACGAAGGTGTCGAGGCCAGCCGAGTGTTCGGCGGCAGGGATCCATGTCTCGAAGAGGGCGATGCTGCCGGGAGGGAAGCGGTCTCGGACCGAGATGATGGTGTCGTTGTCCTTGACCTCCATACGGATCCCGGGCAGATCGATGACGCGACTAGGCAGTCCGCGCAGGTACTCCGGATCCTCGAGCGCTGCCTTCTTGGCCTCTTCGCTGGCGTCGACCTCGAGCATCCAGCTGCCGAGGTGACGGGCCTTGGTGCCTGTCAGGTGGACCGGGTTGAAGGCGCCATTTCCATTTCCATAGCCCGGGTAGGCCGTGTGGGCAATCAGGAAGTAGCCCTTGCGCGACTGCGGGTGCACACGGTGGACCGTGATGTACTGATCCTCGTGGTGGATGTGCGTCTCGTCATAGCCGTCCTTGCCCATGAGCGTGTGAATCTGGTTAAGGAGCTTCTTGACGCCGCCAATGCCGTTGCGACCGCCGCCGATCTTAATCGCGCGACCAGACGACGACTCGGACGTGTACAGGCGCGTCTCGTTGACGAGATCCACCAGCTTAGGGTATATCTCATCGTAGCCCATGACACTGCCCGTCGCACTGGAACACATGTTGACTAGAGCCGCGTTGGGCAGCGTGTCGCGGGCGTCGCGCTTCTGTGCTGGCACCTCGTTGTCGTGTGTGCAGTCCATGAAGAGTGCCTGCACGGGCGATGGCTTGATGCGGCGGATGATCTCGCGTGATGAACCACCATCTCCGTTGGCGCCCCGCTGCGGAGACGTGGGCGACTGCGGGTTCGACGCATCGGCCCTGGAGACCTCGTCCACTTCAAAGCTGCCGATGGGGCGGCCGCCGTGACGGTGCACGAGACGACTCAGCTCGGCCGTGCTCCACGCCTGCATGGCCTCGCGGATGAGCGAGCTGAGACCGAGCCGCTTCACAAAGACGTAGTCCATATCCTCGCTCCCTGTGAAAAGCTCGCCGCAGACGTAGAGGTCCGGCCGCACACGCCGCGCCTCATCCAGAATGTGCTCAGCCACATGAATGGGTGTCGAGTGAGCATTGTCGATGCGGAAGCCGGCAAAGTACTTGGCCAGCATGCGCGAGTACTTGGTCATGCGCTCCCACAGGTACGGACTGTCCTCGGGCCCAGCTCCGTACCGCAGCTTGACACAGTCGCCCCACACGATCACCTCGCGGCGGAGATAGACGCGCGACTGGGGCCCGGCGTTGTCGACCAGCGCGTTGCCGCCCCAGACCCAGCCGTTGTTGACCAGCACCAGGTCCTCCTTCTTGTGCTTGGCCGTCTTCTCATTGCGCGGGAGACGGGTGAAGTACGACTCGACGAGTGGGTTCTCCTCGTTGATGGGGCCGAGCTTGGGACCGTGCTCGTCCAGGCGCACGTACTTGACACGGTTGTAGGTCTGGTCGAGCACCTCGGCGCTGTCTTTGTCATACTCCTCGTAAAGGGGTACGTTGACCGCGCGGAGCACGTCGACGATCTTCTCCAGAGCGGCGGCCTTGTTCGGACCGGGGCCTGTGTCCCCCTCGTAGCGTCCAAGGACAGCCGAGATCAGGCCAGCGGCAACCTCGGGATTGGCTTTCCTCCTGTACCGCTCGCCCATGCGGTCTTTGCCGAGAAGGCCATGCTTCAGGATGAACTGGGCCTGTTCAGCGACGCTAGCCGCCTTGAGGGATGCGGGGCCCTCGGCGCCAAAGGAGCCCTCCGGGAAGGATGTCTTGCCGGCAACCCAGGCATCGACGGCGAGATCGGCGTCCGACTCGACGTCAATGGCGTAGTACTCCCACATGCGGATGGCATTGATGACCTCCTTCTTGACGGCTTCCATGATGGCCAACAGGTCATCGTTGGACTCGAGCTCGGTGGGCAGGCCCAGCTTCTCAAGGTTGAAGCCAAGCTCCAGCAGCTTGGTGTCGATGAGGTAGGGCAGCTCGAGCCAGGGCGCAGTTGTCAAGTTGTAGCCAGCCTCGGGGTGGTCGAGCAGCCACTCGCTGTTGTCGGCCGTGTGGTTGAGGACGATGTCCGTCAGACTGAGCAGCGAGTGGTTCTTCTCGAGGCTCTCGACGAGCTGCTGGACATCCTTCTCGCCGTCGGGGAAGCACTCGGGGTCCCAGCCAAGTTGGTCGTAGAGGCTGTAGGGCGAGTTAGAGCTGCCGCGGACCTGCAGCGGGGTGAAGTGGATCATGTTGTAGCCGCGCCCGCTGATGCCGCGCAGGTGGCGCCCCCAGTCGTCCGGGTACTTGCCCATAAACTTGCTGATGACGGAGAAGATGGACAGGGCGGGCAGCGGCAGGGGCCGCCCGTCCAGCTGTAACCTGGGCGCGACATCGATGTAGTAGAGCGGCGTCTTCTTCTTCGCTGTCTGCGAGGAGCCGCCAACGCCAGCGTCCTCCTTGAGCTCGGGCAACGGGCAGTATGTCGTGTAGAAGGCATAGGCGCCAGGAAGGTGGACGGGGACCGAGATGTTGATTTCTCGGTTGAAGTCTGGGTCGAGTCTGTGGCGTCGTTAGCGGGGCGCTAGAGACCAGGGGGCAAAATCAATTGGGCGGGGAGCAGGGGGCGCGAGCAGCAGCTTACTTGAACTCGCGGAACTTGTCCCTGCGAAACTCGGCGCCAGGCTCTGGAATGTTCACCCACAAGCTGCCCTGGCGGCAGATGCTCGAGGTGCCCTCGATGGCGAAGCGGATGGTGAAGGGCTCGTTGGACTTGGGAGCCAGCCAGATGTACTGGCCCTGGACCTGGGGCGAGCCATCGTCGTTGAGGGGCAGGAGGTAGACCTCGTTGGAAATCATGGTTCTGGGTATCATTGCAAAAAGGCAGAAAATGGAAGCTCAGCGCCCCGCGGCGGGTTTAATACGTGCTTCGCCGACACATCAAAGAGGGTTCCCACTTGGCCGCGTCCGAAGAGCGGGTCGTCGCGAGGGGTCGGGTCTCAATGTCTGGCGTGGTGTGGGCGATATCGACCTGACGAGGCAAAACGAATGGCAAGCCAGAAACGAAGCCAGAGAAAGAAGATAGCAACAAGAAGAGGACAAGAGGGTTAGAGCGAAGGGGAAAAGGAGCGGGCAGTAGAAGAGGCGTGTGTGCGGAAGATGTGGTCTAATCTATTTTTTTATTTCTTTTTTCGTGTCCTAGGCGTGAGTGAGCTTGCACACGGGCTAATGCTGCAGATGACAAAATCGACTTGGCAGAAGACGAGATGCTCGGGTGACCACAAAGAGATGATGGTTGATGGTTGGGAGAAAGATCTCGGCCATCGAGGAACCAGACGGGTTAAAAAGGCATCCATCCATCTGTCTGGTCTGGCTCTGACCAACGGGAAGCAGCAACCGCTCTGTCGATTCTTGCTGGGATTCCGCAACAAGGAAGCAGGCATCCAGGATGACAACGCAGCTAGCACACAGAGAAGTTGGCTGGTCAGCACCTTCTACTGCAACAATCCTGTGCAGTTACCCAAATCGGGAGACCTTCCGCGGCAGTGAGTGGTGCCCATCGAGATGGATGGGCAGGGTAGGGGTAGGTGGGGCCTTGTGTGCGCTTTCCTACCATAGCTGGAGCGAGCACAGAAGCGAGAAGAAGCGCCACTCCGGTCCAGCAAAACCACAGCCGTGCAGTTCGGTCCCGACACGGTCGGGCTTGCTGTTTGGAGCAAAGACTTGGTGCTTGCTTGATGGAACCGGCCTTATGCGCGACGGTTGCAGGAGCCCGTCAAGGCGCCGGTCGCGCGCCAACTGCACGCTAGCTCCTTGCCAGTTGAGGTTTTTATTCTCCTTCGCACCATCCAATCATCTCTCCCATGCAGTTGGGTTGGCACCACGCTGTCATAACCGGAGCTGTGTCACAGTTTGACTGGCGGCGGCGGGGCTTCGATGCCCCTTCTATTTGGTCTCCGGGAAACAGCAGCCCGCCCAGGAAGACATTCACAGCGAGAAGGCCAGATCGAGGAGCTGGGGCTAGGCCTGGAGAAGCTGATGTGCAGGGTGGAGAAGAGAAGCACGTCCATGATATCACGACAGCGTTCTAGACCCCACCGAGCCAGGACAGCAGCCCCTCAGTGCTCTCCCGAGCTACCCGCCGATGCTGGGGCTTGTCAGTCAGCACCACTCGACGGAGCAAGCACAGCGACCGGGCAGGCTTGGCCGTTCGAGCCGTCGCATTCTTGAGCGATGTCCAGTGATGTCAATTGGGCGGCGGCCAATTCCAGCAGGAGGCACTGAAGCTCACAACCAGCCTTTACAGCCAGGCTCGCTGCTGCTGCTCGGTGCTTCGGCCGTTGCCCTCGGCTCTAATTGACGCACAAACCAGGCCCCTCAACGTTTGACGTCACCTTCGTATCATCAAGCTCTCTGCAGCTCACGAACCCACTTGCCCGCAGGATGCCCTCCACGGTCTGCGCTCGTGTGCAAGCAGTCGCGGTCAAACGTTGTCGACGGGCATCGGCAGGCGTGAATCTCCAAACGAACCCGCCGCCTCTTTCTCTCCATTGCTATCAACCAGGTCCAGCCCTCCTTCCCGCCCCAACGGTTTTTGGCTCGGGCCAAGCCTTGGCTTCGCCGACGATCGACTTTCTCCACGCGATCGAAGCTGCCAACGGGAACAGCTGCCATCCATGGAGTGTGCCAAAAATGGAAGGCAAAAAGAATGAAATGGCGGTCGGAGGCGGCGCGTTCCTGAAAATCCATTCCTCGTGTTCCAAGCCACAGAAACGAAGCGGGTCCACTTGGCCAAACAGCGCCACCGGATCGGTCGACCTGATAACTGGCGGCTGACCAGCCACGAAAGGAAGCCATTCACTTCACCTCGAGGCAGTGATGGATGTTTAGACTGTGTCCCGTGGCTCTCTTCTGCGAAAAGTGTAAAGGATCCCTAAATCCTGCCGAGGCCAAAGCCTGCCGAGGCTCGCTCAAAAGCCCCAAAGTTGTCTATCACGGTGACATCCAGGCGCACTAGGGAGTGAAGGACAGTTTGTTGGAATATTCTGCCCAAGAGTTTCTATTGCCCACACGATATCAAGCCAGCATCGCAATCATGCAGTCGTCCACCTCGTTCTCGGGGAATATGAGGTTGCGGCCTCTTTCCAAAATTATCAGCGTAGTGTAATTGATCTGGAGGGTGGAGAGACAGGTCTCTGTCCCAGGTGGTTCAACCAGGAACCTTTCAACGAGATCGAAGGCCAAGGGGAAAAGAGATGTTTCCTTCAGTGTCTGCTGAAAACAATTGTTCTGAGGGCTTCAGCTTGGCGGTGCTATCACCAATGAATGTCGGTGGCCAAAGGGTTCCCCATGCCGAGAGGCTTTGCCATATTAGCCGCGGCGGGTTACATCCCGCGGCGGGTTACATCCCGCGGCGACCATCCCTTTTCGGCCACCGGCACAGCTCCGAGGTGGGAGCGGGGGGGACGGACGGAAGGAAATAAAGAGGGCGAGACTCGGTTTGCCAGCAAGTATTCGTGTCAACTTGATCGATCCCTCCCTTTCGCATGCATTTCCTCGCCGCTGGACTCCCGGGGAGAACGGCCAGGCCCGAGATCCAGTAACAGCGACCATAAGAGCTGTTGTTATCAGAGAGAAATGCGCGACACCTCTGAACTGCGAAAGACACACTCTGCTCTGTCCTGCGTGTTGCTTGCGCGATTTTCCCTTGGCTCGTTAGTGGCCTGAGAAACGCCCACCACCATATTGGATATACCAGGCCCAACCCGCGTCGGCCAGATAGAACACGCACAGCCACGATGCAGCGCGCCATAATAACGCTCCTCGCCCTGGGGAGCTGGGCGGCGCTGGCCCAGCAGATGCTGCGCTACCAGTGCTCGCAGCTCACGGCCGAGCGGCTCGACCCCATGGTGCACCCGGGGGCGTACCAGAGCCCGCACCTACAGCAGGTCGTCGGCGGCAGCTCGTTCGACATGCTGGCGGCCGACCACAACCTGCACGACCCGGTCGGGCGGTCCAACTGCACCACCTGCTCCTTCAGCGAGGACTTTTCGAACTACTGGACCGCGAGTCTGTTCTTCCGCGCGCGCAATGGCACCTTCAAGCGCGTGCCGCAGATGCCTAGCTTGGGCCTGAGGGGTGAGGGTGGCGTCACTGTCTACTACATACCGCCATACGATGGCAAGAGCAGGGTTGTGGCGTTCAGGCCTGTAAGTTTTATTAATAGCACTTGGGCGGCGGCGGCGGTCGAATGGGGCGAGCCGCTGTGGAACGGAAGGCTGACGGAGTTGGCGATACCCTCGCATCCCCGAAGGGGTTCCGCATGGTGGCTGGGGACCCGGCGCACAGACAAGCGGCAGGCCAGCAGCGGCAAATCTGCCACCGATGCCTGAGCGACCTGACCCAGAACAAGCCGGGTGGGCCGCCCTGCACCGGCCTGGACACGGCGTCGCTGCCCCGTAGCTTCTGCCCTGGCGGCATTCGAACCACCATCACATTCCCGACCTGCTGGGACGGCAGAAACTACGACAGCGCCGACCATAGGTCGCACGTCGCCTATCCTGCCACTGGCAGCTTCGAGTCCGGCGGTCCCTGCCCGGCCTCGCACCCGGTGCACTTGCCCCAGCTCATGTACGAGATCGTCTGGGACACGCGCGAGTTCAACAAGCCAGAGATGTGGCCCGAGGATGGCAGCCAGCCGATGGTGTATTCGTTTGGTGATGCGTAAGTCTCTTAGTATTTTCTGGGTTCCGTCCTGGGCCCTCTAGCATCGGTTATGATGCTAGACTGCTGACCGGCCACTTTGTGCATTTTCGCAGCGTCGGTTATGGCCAGTACGGCGGGTACATGTACGGCTGGAAGAGCGATGCTCTCCAACGGGCATTGGATGCTCGCTGCACCATGGACAGGTGCAAAAAGCTCAAGGTACAAAGCGCAGAGGACGCGGCCAAATGCAAGAAGGAGCAGATTGTGCCGGAGCGGATCGAAGGGTGTAAGTAAAGCTAAACTCTTCTGGGGAGCGATGCCGTTTGTTGAGACCGACATGGCGTGCTTCTTTCTCGGCTAGATATTGTGTATGCTGACAGAGATATCCCTCTCCCAGGGCTACCTGCGTTGCCGGGAAATCCTTTTGTCAACTGAGGATGACGAGAGGAAAAGCAGGGCTTCACCAAGATGTGTGCCTGCGGAGAGGGTGATGGGGATAGGCGCATGGATGAGCCACTGTGAATGTTGGCAAACAAATGGAAATCTGGAAGAACCACATGGAGGCGGGATCCTGGTAGTCCCGAGGAAGCGATGAAGAAGAGAGATGCATGTAGGAAGTCGACAAAAAAAAAGGGGGGGATTGCAGCGAGAGGAAAAAGCGAAAGTCACCAAGCCCGGAAGTACTTTGTGGAAAAAATGTCTGCAGAGCAATAACGGGGAGCAAGTGTTTGCACGGCGGAGCGGCGAAGTGTGGAGCGAAGTAAACAACGGGATGGAAACGTGCAAGGCAATGGGAAAGAGGAGGAGCCGGACTCTGGGAGCAACGAAGACCGCGAGCCCGAAGTCGACATCTGATGTTGGCGGCGGCAGATGCCGTCCGTCGTCCACCACAGGCATCGGACCAAGGAGCGGAAAGCAGCCAATCAACAGCCACCGAAGCGCGGCGAACTCAACTACCATATGTCCGACGCCGACCCCGTCACACTACATCGACGGGGTCCGGGAGATGCCGGGACCGCCAATGGGTGTAGGTTTGGGCGGAGCGCGCATCACGATAAGAAACACTAGCTCGAGCCGAGGCGACCGAGGAATAAGGCTGGCGGCACGCGCGCGGGTCCGCAGACCGCGAGCGGGCGTCTGGTACGACGGACGGGCTGGCACTACGGTACCTAGACGCGCCTCCTCCAACGTCGCATGGCTACCACGTTGCAGGCTTCGATGCGGCTCCCCGTCACTTTGGGCATGGGTTTCTGGCCAACAGCCGCGCGCTCGCGGTCCACTTTGCAGTCAGGAAAGAAAGGCACAAGGAACGGGTTCAGCCGAGGATCTCCTGCGCATGAGATGATGGGTCGATGGGTCCCCCCTCGGCCGAGCCAGGGGTCTGATGTCGAGATGGAATCGAGGATCTCGGAAGCGCGTGCTTCGTCGCGGCAAGCAGGGGGCTATTTTTTTTGACTTGCCTCGGCAGAACACAGACCAGCTGGGCCTGCCCCTGTCGAGCGCCCCAGAAAACCCATGGCGGCAATTCCGGGCTGGCTGATAAGGCGCACGCAAACGGCAGGCGGTGACCAAACTGCCATCCCATCTGCCCACCCATTACATCATATCCAGTCTCGGTGGGCCGCGGCCCCATCTTGTTGGGGAAGGGATGCCCCACGCAGAAATCGCTGACGGCGAGCCCAGCTCAGCGCAGCCGCAGTCTTTTGCCCGTCGATCCGCCGCACATCACCACCCCGCCGACACGAGTTGCATTGACGATCGATCGGGCAGGAACCTAGCAGGATCCTCGTACGAACCCTCCTGTATCGTGACTACCCTGTTGGGCAACCGGGGCTTTCCGTGGTGTCTGTGGACGGCCGGCTGAAAGTTGCTCCTGCCACCACATGAAGTCTTGGTTGGGGAAAACGCTCTTGCCCCATCAGCACCGAGCATTTATCTCCAGAACCCCCCAAGGTCTTCCGTTTGTTTTCCTTTCCAGGTCTTTCCGTCTTCCTCAGTCTGCATCCCATCTCCAGTCTGCACCCCAGCTTCCGTCTGCATCCCATCGTCAATCTGCATCCATCTCCATTCTACCCAGAAATAGCACACTGAGAACCCCGAGAACCCTGAGCACGATGGCCTCCCTCGGCGGCTACGAGAAGCGCCACAAGGTGGCTGTCATCGGCTCCGGCAACTGGGGATCGACCATCGCCAAAATCGTGGCCGAGAGCACGCGCGAGCACAAGGACGTGTTCGAGGAGGACGTGCAGATGTGGGTATACGAGGAGAAGGTCGCCATCCCGCAGGATTCCCCCTACTACGATGCCTCGGTCGGCGACCGGCCCCAGAAGCTCACCGAGGTCATCAACACGCACCACGAGAACGTCAAGTACCTGCCTGGCATCAAGCTGCCCGCTAATGTGGTCGCTAACCCCTCCCTGGTCGACACCGTCGCCGGCGCCTCCATCCTGGTCTTCAACCTTCCCCACGAGTTCCTCGGAAACGTGTGCAAGCAGATCAAGGGCCACATCCTGCCCTTTGCCCGCGGCATCTCGTGCATCAAGGGCGTCGACGTCTCAGAGGACGGCATCAACCTCTTCTGCGAGGTCATTGGCGAGAGCCTCGGCATCTACTGCGGCGCCCTGTCCGGTGCGAATGTCGCCAGCCAGATCGCCAAGGAGGAGGCTGTCTGTGAGACCACCATTGCCTATGACCCGCCTCCAATGGACAACAGCCGCGCCGCGACTCCGCGTGACCGCTCGCCAGTCGACATCACTCTACCCGACTTCAAAATCACGGCGGCCGATTCCAACGGCAACGGTGACAGGGGCCGCAAGACCAAGGCCAAACTGACGCCCGTGCCCGAGTCGTACCCACCGCTGGACCACGAGACGCTGCAGGTTCTGTTTGACCGCCCTTACTTCTCCGTCTCGATGGTGTACGACGTGGCGGGCGTGTCGCTCAGCGGCGCGCTCAAGAACATCGTCGCACTGGCCGCGGGTTTTGTTGACGGCAAGGGCTGGGGCTCCAACGTGCAGGCGGCCGTTATCAGGGTCGGCCTGGCCGAGATGCTCAAGTTCGGCCGCGAGTTCTTCGGCGAGTCTCTCGACACCTTCACCATCCTGCTGGAGAGCGCAGGCGTAGCCGACGTCATCACGTCCTGCATCAGCGGCCGCAACTTCCGCTGCGCGAGCATGGCCGTGAAGCGTGGCGTCTCGGTCGCTGAGATTGAGGAGAAGGAGCTCAACGGCCAGAAGCTGCAGGGTACCTCCACTGCCAAGGAGGTCAACAGCTTCCTCAAGGCCCGTGGCCGCGAGGGCGACTACCCTCTGTTCACGACTGTCAACGGTGAGTTGCCTGACTTTTCATCACTCTGACTTAGGGAGTTGCAACTGACTAACCGGTGTGGGATAGACATTCTTGAGGGCAGGGCCAACGTGGATGACCTCCCCGCGTTGGTCATCCGACAGAAGCACATGATCAAGAAGGATGGCAAGAAATAGGGTTCCAAGCTGTAGGGCCTTGAGACTGGGCTAAATGATTTTACGACAGGCGTTTTTTTCTCCTTGGAAACTGTGTTACATTAATGGCAGGCTGCACTTCGTCGAGAAAACGGTCTTGGAACGAAAGTAGAAACAGGCTTACCAATTGCAAGACTGGCTGCTGGGAAACCAGCTAATGGGAATGTAGAAACACTTTTATAAATTGACTGGTGGGAGATATGCATTCTTGAGAGCAGGTTCAACGTCGATGACCTCCCCTGACTGATCTTCGGACAGAAGCATGTGGGCACAGACGGCAAGATTTAGGCCTCTAGGCCTTGGAGGATCTTGAGACCCGGCTCAATAGAGACATACGTTACCCCGTTTGGGAGTAGCATCAATAGCATAATAGCATTAATAGCGTGATGGGTGCTAGAGATTGGCTTCTGTGAGTTAGGCCAGGTAGAAGTACAAGTTCGTTCGCGTCAATAAAGTTGGCACATTGATAGATGGCATCCCATTTCCTACCGTAGCGAGAAAAAAAAAAAAAAAAAAAAAAAAAAAGGAAAAGAAGAGGAAAAGAAGAGGGGAAAAAGAGAGGGAAAAAGAGAGGAAAAGAAGACAGGAAAAGAAAAAGAAAAGAAGAAAGGCGCATCAATGTTCCTTGTCACTAAGCAGTGCCTTCTCCTCGTCACAGCTGTACACCCTGCGATTCCGCCTCGGCGCGAAGGCGACAAGCTCGCCCTCTCGCCTCACCTCCTCGGTGCGCTCGCCGTCGCCGAAGAGGGGCCGCAGGACGCGGTCGTGGGCCCACCACACGGCGGTCGAGAACATGCCCATGGCGACCTGGACCCAGAGGGGGTTCTTGCCGCTGCCCCTGCCGTCCTTGTCCTTGTCCCTCCTCCACTTGGTGCTCAGAGCGCCGACGATCATGAGGCCGATCAGGGGCGGCAGGAAGGTGACCTGGGCCAGCAGCTGGGCGACGGACTGGCGCGGGCTGGTGACAGTGTAGCTGGCCAGCGAGTCGAGCCAGGCGACGTAGTCGGCGGGCAGGTCGTGCTCGCGGGCGCCGTCGCGGATCAGGTTCAGGTAGCGGGCGCTCGGCTGGGCGCGCTCCGGGTCCGGGCGGCGGTTCGGGGTCAGGAAGCGGGACCACCAGGGCGGGGTTGGTTTGTGGGGCTCGTCGTCGCCGTCGTCATCGTCGTTGTGGAATTTGATGTGGTTGCTGTCGTCGCCGCCGATGGGGATGGCGGGCGGCACGAAGAGCGTGTGGGCGAGGAAGGGCTTGGGCAGCTCCGGGACCGGGCCGGGCTTCTCGGGGACGGTGACGGAGGGGGGCAGCTCGAGGCAGGGGACGAGGATGTCGCGGTACGAGGAGCCGCCGCCCTCGGTGCGGATGATGGTGGCGTAGTCGTCGCGCGTCACCTCGTAGACGACGCCGATGAGCCCGCCGTCCCAGACGGGGTCGCCGTGGCTGTTTGTCTGTATTGGGTGTTGTGTGTCGTTTTGTATTGGCGGCGCCGCGGTGCCGTTCTGGCGGGGAGGAGCAGGGAGGGTCGGAGGGTTCGGGAGCTTGGGCGGGACGGGAGGGGGCTGCGGCAGCTTGGGTAGCTTGCGGACGGCCGTGTTGGCGAAGCACGGCTCCATGTAAGGGAGGCCGGGCAGGTCGAAGATGAGGCGCAGCGAGGGCGCGCGCACGTTGACCTGCGACACGGGCCGGATGCCGCGCACGCCGAGGAAGGTGGCGGCGGCGAGGTTGGAGCCGTAGGCGAGGTAGAGCACCGTGTCCGTGTCCGCTGCGCCGTCATGGCTACTGCTGAGGGCCGGTACGGGTCTGTCGGGAACGTCGGGCGGCGATGCCTGTTGCAGACGTGTCGCAGGGGTGCGCGGGATGGAGGAGACCGGGGGGTAGGAGGACCGGGACGGGGCGCGCCGCCAAAAGATCTTTTGCAGGACCTTCCACATGGGGACGGGCTCGGCCGCCGCCTCGGGCACTGGGTGGGCTGCCGGTTGCATGGCAGCAGCGATCCGGGGGCGTGGTGGGTAGGTAGGGATTCTGCGGCGGTCTGGACCCGGGGGGGTGCTGGGTTGGGTGGCGATCACACATGCGATGATGGAATATCAGGTGAATCTTGGGTGATCCCAGCCGGCGGGTTTATATACGCAGTAAAAACACACGTTGGCTCGTGCTTTGCTGCAGGCAACCCCGCGCCGACGAGTGCGAAAGACTTGGAAGGATGATGGAGGATGATCAATCAACAACCAGGAGTGCCTGACTGACCGGGGCGGGATTTGGGAAGCAACTAACACGGCGACAACTAAGCTCGCCGCAAAATTGTTAGGGGCCCGGAGTTACCAAACAGGTACGATAAAGTCCGGCCACGTGATCTGGCCGGTGGAGTGCTTGATTACCAATTCCATCGTGCTCGGTCATCAAACGGCGGGCTTTTCAGCACCGGCCACCGACACGAATCCCGCCGGAAAGGCGGCGCAAGACGGGCAGCGTGGATCCGGACTCGGGGTCAGCTTGGACGGGGCATGGAGGATCGGAGGGCTCGAGGATCGCAAGGTGGTGGTATTTACAGTCAGCTGTTCCCCAGCTGGCTTCGGTCTCTAGACATCAGGCATCCCCAGGGCCCCGAATAGCAACCTCCTGTGGCAGACTTTTGGTGTTCTCAATTCCTCCTCCGTTTTGTTTTCCATTTTGCTCTGTCACCTCATTTTCTCCTTGGTACTGCATTCCGATGCACGCCGTTTTCGGCTACAGTAACCTTTGGTTGCCCGCCGGGCCACCAACCTCCTAGTCTGTGATAATGTGCTCCATGGCGCCAAGCATCATCGTCAGTACAGGTACCTGCACCGGACTACCAGCACCGTGGTCTGTCTGGAGAAGCGTTTACCCATGGCATGGCGGGCCTCCTGCTTGGCCAACGTAAAGATCGATAGCTGCCCAACGACAGCAGGAGGACCTCGGCAGTATGGCAGCCCAAGCCCGCTCAGTGTGTCGAGGCATCGAGCCAAAGAGCTGCACAGAAAATATGCGCTCGTGTGCGCCCCCTGCGGCCCACCATGACAGCACTATCCTGGTAGAAGTCCGAATTAAGCAACCTGCAGCATCCGCATGCGCGTGGGAACAGCAACCCTGACGAGCTGTTGACCCGAAGGGTTGGGCGTTATGGGGCCTGAGCTTCCACGGCTCGCGTCCCCAATGTCACCGTGACGCAAGGCTGATCAATGGGAACCTCTCCCGGCCGCGTCCCCACCTGCCCTGCGTTTGGTAGCTTCATGCGGAGCAATGTCGCCGCGCCCGCGGCTATAAACCGGCGGCCCAAAGCATCCGCCGCCACAAAAAAAGAAAAAAAAAAAAAAAAAAAACCTCTGGATGGTCGGTGATTGCGGGAGCGTGGATGTCCAACCCGCCGGAGACCGGTGAGTTTCCGTCCCTCGGCAGCACCACGGGCTTTCAACAGGTTTGCTAATCATTACATGACGTGATATTTTCCCTTCTTCGCTTCACCCCCGTCTCGGTGCCTTCTGTTGGCTTGTCCGGGACATGCTTATTGCTGTCTGGCTCCAGTGGCTCGGTTCCCGTGCTGACAGCGAAAGGGCACAAGCTCCTACGCGTTTGAATTATCCTCACCACGTGTGCGCCATCGCTACGATACAATATAAAGTCCACTCACAATTAGGACTACCACTAGTATAATCTCCAGAATCGCTGCAGAGTCCCAGAGCCCCTGATCCCGAGTAGGGGCCTCCCTCTCTATAAGTACAAGACCTATGACCTCAGCGCCCGGCCAAGCATCCCAGCAGGCTACTAGTTGCCAAGCCGGAGTAGGATGATTACCGGCAGCTGTGGACAGGCATTCGACAGGTGCCAGTTGGACTGCTTGTCCGCCACCTGTGTCCTTCAACCCCGCTCTCTCGCGCTGTTTCTCCCTTCCGGCCCATGTGCAGTCTCATGGTGCTCGCGGACCCGCGTTGTTGTCGCCATGATGATCCGCCAGGGTGGGATCCGTCTGACCGTGGCGCTCGGAGGTTGCGGTCCTCCGCTCCAGGCCAATAGGACGAGGCTGTCTGCCTGCCAGCCACTGTTGAAATTTATCCCGGCAGAGCGGCTCCTGTGGCAGGCAAAGGGTTGGGAGTCCCTCCTTGTCCTACATGAACGCGCCCAACCCTTCTGCTAACGAAATCTTCCCAATTCGACTCGCGACCGCCAGCCGCCATTGCGCATATCTTGCAGCGAGGCAGCACCGCGTCGGCTTTTCAATTGATTGCCCGATCTTGGTCACACTTGACCCTCGCCGATTCTCATCGACGCTCCACGACACGCCCACATCTTCGGTGCCACCGCTCTACTGGATCCCCCGATCGACGAGCTGCCCACGCAATCGCCGCCACCAAGAACGGCTGCTCCACGGGAGCGTTCTGAGGAAAAAGACACCCCTGGCTGCCGCTTCAGCTGGCTCCGACCCATTCACTGGACTTCCCCTGGGGGCCTCCTCCCTCCCGGGTGGTCGAGGCCATTGACGCGTGCGCATGTCCGGCCAACAACACCCTCGGTTCAGAGCCCTCCTCCCCGCCGCCGCCGCCGCCGCCGACCAGGCGGCGGAGGCGGCGAGGTTGGAAGAAGAAGCCCAAGACGTCCACGACGCCTCATCTAGTAGAGGCGGGTCGCCCCTCGGGACAGGAGGGCCGCGGGTGCCGCCCGTGAGGGGCCACAGCAGGACGCTGGCTGCGTGCCTTCGGTGCCGCAGGAGCAAAGCCAAGGTGCGGGGCTGTACACTTTGCTGTTTGTCCAGTGTCATTCCTGCCTGCTGTCCCTTGTTCCTGCGCCTCCCTAATCGCAACTGTCTTTGGTGGCGACACGTCGTCTCCGTGTAACAAGACTTTGTGCAACTCTTGGACTTGGGTCACCCCGCTCCACGTCCAAGACACATACCCGGACGTTACTGGTGTCCAAACTCCCAGCGCTCCCATGATGAAGACTAACGGCTGAACACGATACCCACCCCTTCCTCGCCCGGTCGAGGAAGCACCACGCCTAGAAAACCACAAACCCAAACAGTGCACCGGGGCGCGGCCTTCGTGCCGCCGCTGCACTGACAACAATTATACGTGCGAGTACGACGCCGACCCGGACATCACGCCGTCGTCGATGCTGCGCAAGCGCAACGCCGACCTGGCGCGCGAGAACGAGGACCTGCGCGCCCTCATCGCCTTCCTCTCGGATCGGCCCCTGCCCGAGGCCGAGGCCGTCTTCCGCCGCCTGCGTGAGCAGCAGCAACAGCAGCAGCAGCAGCAGCAGCAGCAGAAGCAGACGTCGGGTCAGGGAGGCCGGGCCGACCCCCTAGATATCCTGACCTCGATACGCGGCGCCGAGCTGCTCCTCAGCCAGGGGATGCTGACGGTGCGGCGGGACGACGACGGCGAGGGCGATGGAGGAGGGCCTGAGCAGCCGTCGATGGCTGAGGAAGGCAAGCAGCGCGAGATGGCTGCCTCTGACGCGGCTGATATCGCCGTGAGGGCTCTGTCCATCGCGACTAGGAAGGAATCGCAAACGGAAGGTGACAGCAGGGGGAAGGACAAGAAGAAAGAAGGAGAGGAAGAAAAATAATAGAGGATGCCTCTAGCTACGCTGATGCAATTGGTCACGATGGATCCAACAGCTATAGATCAGATAATCACTTACAAGTAACTACATATTTACGCCTAGCACGGGCGAGTTGGCTCGGCTTGTATTGCTGTGTTGCTAGAGATGTCCCCGAAAGACAGATATTAGACCAATGCGAAGGAAGGGGGATGATAATATGTACAAGTAGGCCCGGAAGTAATGGGTAGAAATTTCGATCTTGGAACTAGCCTGGGCTGTAGAAGAAACTCTCGTCGGCTCTTGCTTGTTACAGACCAGAATCCCGTGTTGCTAAAGACAATTTCCCGAGTGTAAACGTTGCCAAGCTAACAAGCTGGCTACCTCGAAGAAAGCGCGCTAGGTGAGTATTTGAGCTTCAACGAAGCTTTTCGTCCTTTCTCGAAGATACACATTGCTGTGCTAATTATCTTGGCTGGCCACTAGCGTCGAGAGAGCCGTAGGAAAGGCTCAGGGGCTCGGCTGTTGTTGAGATCGCTCCACTTCTATTGGACATGACACATTTCTCCTTGGGCTGGGATCTGCGAACGAAAGACGACCGCCGCCTTCTTGGTCAAACAAAGACAAATTCAACACTAGGCCTTTCAAACTTCACTATGGAAGATTGACTCTTCTTTACTGCTTTTGTAAAGAGGAAATGTTTGTAGTGGCTTCCCTGACCAGGGTTGAGGCTAGATGTCTGTCACGACTGTCCACAATCGTTAAAAGGAAAGACACGGGCGTGATAGTAGGTAGCAATGGTGTGTGGAGTCCAGATTGGGCCCCTGCTGGCGCCTGTTTTGCAGCCTCTTGTCTACCTACCTACCTAGGTACCACGGTACCCGCCTCTCTAGTCCAGTGCTACTGTGAGCCCTGCAAGCTGTTACATCGTGCCGTTGTGGACTGTTGTTACATCTAGCTAGGGATCTCCCCTCATGTGCTGGCAGTGCCTCGTTTGCTTGACGGGTAGCTTGGAGCCTGGAACCCCAGGAATATGTTGAGAAGTTGTAGCTGCTAAATTTAGAGTTCGCATGTGTGAGATCTATCTCTACCGAGTGGATGGAGTCTCGAGATCAAAGAGCGCGCTAGAGCCCCCTTCCAGACCCCTTCTAAATACAGAGTGATTCAGCAGGCTCAACGGACCACCGACGCAAGGCCTCCCGTCCCCAGTGTGCCGGCGTCGGTGGTGAATCCTGGATAGTTCTTGCGGCATTTCCGGGTGTGGTTGCACGTCGGGGAACACTGTCCGGGGAAGGGATCGATACAGAGGAGATGGCGGACAGATATTCGAGAGACTGTTCGGGAAACAAAAAGCTCCCTGCATCCATGTCGTCCCCTTCGCGCGCTCGGGCGAGGTGGCCCGGGACAGAGGCTCTGGCGAGGAGAAACATTCTGCGGTTGGGCTAGGTTGGTCAGTTGGTCGGTGGCAAAAAGTCCACGCGGTTGGGCTTCCCCATGCCAGCAACCTCCCGTCCGTGCTGGGCGGGCGGCAGCCATCCAGATGGCGTTGCGTCACTGTGACTGGTCTCGGCATGCGTCGGAGATAACGCTCCGCTTGCGATGCGATTGGTCGTTGCGGAGGGGAAGCCCGCCTCCCCGCATCAGGCTTTCGATCTGCTTGCGTCGGACCTACGCACAGCTTTGAAAAGGTGGATGTCATCTCTCTAATCATTCCGGGGACGGCAAGGGTCCGAATACGTGGTACTTATGAAAATCTTTTTTCTTTTCGAGCAAACAGAGAACGCATCTCCCATCCCTCCCTTTTCCATCCTTCCACCCTTTCCTCGAATGCTCCCAAAATGTTGTTTGCCCCAACAACCTACCTTTTTGGCTACAGCGGTCGGGGGCCACCAGCTTTTCAAAGACCACACGAATAACCAGAACCGAGACATTCACACAAAACGAAGAAGGCTGGGGACAGGCCCAAGATGATACGCGCGAAAGGGGTGTATGGGCTCCTCCTAGTTGTAAGAACCAGCCAGCAGCCCCGATGCAGCTGAGGAGCCAAAAGGGCGTGGTCGCCCACCATCAACCCTTCTTCCATCGGCCTTGTTCGACCTCTCGGTTCCTCGATACGTCTGGTGAAGGCCCCTTGACTTTTCTGCTCGGCATTGTCCTCAGCAGTGACGCGATGCCGACACTGGCTCCAGCTTGGTATGTCTCAGCACATTTCCAGTTTTCTTTTTTTGAAGACCCCATGGATCCCACACCATGTCTTTCAGAGCGACACTACCTCGGCGGTCTATCCCCATGGGGCGGCGTCGGGCCGTTGTTCCTTTGGCTGTCTCTTTGATATTGACATTATCTTTTTAGGGCATGTTCGGCATGTTTGAAACCCTTCAGTTATCTTCTTGTTGCATCAGGGACCCTTACCACTTTCGGAACATCCACCTGCCTCGGAAGGCTGTCGCCGGGCGAAAAGGGCGGATGGTGGCATAGTGTGCCAGATTCGGGTTACGAACACGGGCGTAAGACACCAAAGACCTCTCGGTCACGGGCGCAACGAACCCTATACTCGAATCATCATGTGGCGGCGGGCGTTGTTGGCATAGTCGTGCCAGCCGTATGATTTTGAATGTCGAAGGGGAAAACGAAAGGAAAGGAGTCCTCGAAACCAGGGGCTCTTTAGCATACACGGTTCACATATGGAGACGGGCTCAAGGAGCCCAAATCCTTACCGTCTTACCTTTGGGTATGCAACCGAGCAACCGCAGCCCTCTGCCCTCTCTCACAACGAGGCCTGCTTGGCAACCTCACCGTCGACAGCCCCATCCTCCTCGCCATCACCCTCGCTCAGCGGTCCCACGTTTTCGAGGTACTCCTGTATGAGGTTGTTGCCGCAGGTGCCGTGCCGGTGCAGCTCCCTCTTGAGCCCGCGCACCTCCTTCTCCAGCTTGGCGGCCTCGGCCGAAAGTTCGGTCCAGGTCTCGGTCACGGCCCAGGCGTCGTCGCGGAGGCGCGTTTCTTCGTCCTTGGCCTTTGCCCGGCACTTGGACGCCGCCTTGCGGTTCCGCCGCCGCAGGTCCTGCTTCCTCAGCTCCGCCCCGGTCAGGTAGTCGATCTCGATGCTGGCGGTGGCCGAGGACGGCGTGGCCTCGTTTGACGGGTGTCGTGACGGCGCGCCGAGGTCGCCGTGGCCCAGGGGCAGCCCGGGAGTCCCCATGCTGCCTGTTGCGGGCGGACCGAAGGGGGAGGGTTGGTGGTATGGAGCTGGGCTGCATGCCGGGGCTGACCCGGGAGCACCGTTGCCCTGGCTCAGCTCCAACGAAGGCGACCGGCTATCGCCCATTGTGTGGCTGGCTGGAGAATAACCGTCCAACGCGACCGAGCCATAAGCTGGAATGTGTCCCCCAGGATGTCCAAACACCTGGTGCTGCTGGTACTCAGGGCGTGGGCTGGGATGGACGCTCGGCCTGGATGCTATGGAGCTGCTACGTCGGTCGCGAGAGGAGGCTTGATCGGCGGGGAATACATCTCCGTCGGCATGTGGAGCTGGGCTGACAGTTGCGGCAGAGGAGGAGGCCGGTGGCCGGCTACGGGCCCCGACGATGCTTTTGCCCTTTCGACTCGCGCCAACGGGAATCACTTTTGTTGACCTACTGTCGGAAACGGTACTTTGCCCGGTCGCAGTCGGCGACGTTATCGACGACGTGGACATCGTACCATCGGCGATGACAGACCCTGTGATCCTGTCCCACTGCGGGCTCCAAGGAGGCTGCATCATGTTGCTGCTCGCACTCGACAAAGGGGACGGCACGGAGGCCATGCTCTCGTAGCTGACCGCATCGGTGGCTGGATACTGTGGCATTCCAATCGATTGGAACGGCTGAGTCCGCACTGTCATTCCGCCGGCGCCCGCTACGGTGGCCACCTGGCCGTCATTTGTCCCCGACCAGGCGTCCGGGCGGTAGCCATGAGCGGCCGAGACTGCGCTGGCAGTGTCGAGAGATACGAATGAGTCACCATGCTGGTAGTAGGAATAGGTGCCGACGCTGCTGTCGACGACGGCGAAGTAAGGCTGCGACGGCAGTTGGTTGCTTGATGGATTGGTTGGCTGTCACGGACGTGGATCCAACCTCAAAGCGTCAGCACCAGGTCGTCGAGTCAAGTCAGTGCAGGACAAAGCCAGGCGAGTGGGAGGACTGACTGGCAGGATGGTGCCCGCGGGAGCGGCGGCCGGGTCGATGGGGGATGTCAGTGCCGCTGCACCAAAGTGGGTTGGGAGCAGCCCTCCGGTGCCATAAGTGGCAGGGGTGAAGAAGGACGAGGGGTCTAGGAAGCCTGCTGCGCCCGTCCCAGCGTTCCACCCGTCTGCTTGCTGGGGGAGAGCCTCGTTATGATGCCCCTGTGTGCCTTGCGGGAGCGACTCTGACATGGTGTCGTATCTTCTGCTGATGCACTGTGTCTCTCGGACAATGGGAGGGTCTACGGATGGTGAGCAAAGGGTGATGCTGTAGACACGTCACGGTGAAGTGTGGCTGGCTATCTGGTAATATACCAGGCACGAGTTGGCGATGCGCTGGCCGCTCGCGAGGTGTCCCAAGAGAAAGCGACAATCTGCCGTCCCGCGGGTTTGGGGGAGTGCCCGCGTGTCTGTGTGTTTGTGTATGTGAGTGTGTGTGTGTGTGTGTGTGTGTGTGTGTGGCGCCTCGTTGGGATCAGGGCGGACGGCGATCATTGGGTCCAGGGCTCCTCGCTCTTCTTCCATCCCTCGGCGCTCGACTCTTCACCGGCTCTGGCCTCGACCTGCCCCCTGGGGACCCCACCAGTGGCCCTGGGAAATCACAAGCGCAATAATAATAATAACAGCAACGAGGCCCTCGACGGGCTGCGGGCGGCTGGGCCTCGCTCTTATATCGGATCGCGACCCGGCCAGTCGAATGGAACGCTTCACACGTCATCTGCACGTCTGCTGCCGAACGCACATGCGGCGTTGGAGACCATGAAGCAAACAAGTCCCCCAGAGCCCATCTCGAAGGCGACGCAACGGCCAGGGAATGGCAGCGGCCAAAAGGTGATGACCAACCGGCCTAACTGCTTCGGTCGCCCACTTTTTAAGTCTCCTGGATCCGCGTCCCCGGGCCATCGCCGATTGAGCGGGGTCGGGGGCAGGGTCCTATCAGGGTCTGCGCAGGGAGAGCAGCGGCTGCAGCCCAGGCCGCCATGGGTGAGCGGGCTTTCGTGTTCCCCTCTTTCGTCGTCTGCCGTCCCAAACTGCCACGCCGTATCGGCATCCCTACAACATGCGGGAGGCGAAGGTATAGCAAAATCTCGATGGTGTTTGGTCCCGAAGGCACGGGGCCTCCGAGCACACGTGCCAAGACGAGGCGAACCTCTGCGGGCCTACCGACTTCAGGCACCTTGCCCCCCTACGCGCCCGGTGTGCGCAGGTGACTCGCCCAAAACCTTGCTGTGGTGCTTTGGAGTGGAGGACCAGAGAAGAAACGTTCGCTCGGGCGGACAGGTTTTGGGCAGACGCGAAAATTCGCCTAGCGAAGCGGACAATGGGTGTGACTGGTGCAGTATTGGCTTCGCCACTCCCAACGTCAATCTCGATGGACGATTTCTGCATCTCGATGCCAGACCTCCAGGGGTCCCACCTAAAGCGACGGGGCCGTGGCTGCCGGCATAAGTCGGAGCACCTACCGTCCGCCATTCCCCCCTATCCGCCACCCTGACGCATGCAAAAATACACCTTTTTTTAATCGGGTTTAAAAATTAGCAAAAAATGCTATAAAAAAAAAGGGGAAACACAATTGTAAAGTTTAAAGGCAGGGCTTTTTAACGATATATTTGATTAGTAATAATATTTTATATATAACGTGGTTCACCACCGAGTGGCGTACACCACCGAATGGCGCACCCACACCCGACCACTCGACAATCAACTCGCATGCCAACCCAACAACGCCAGGAATCTATTTAAACTATTTAGAACTATATATATCGGACATTTCTACTTCTTTCTGACAAGTGCGCGCATTGTGTCCGGTTTTGCCGCAAGTGCCATATCGCCGACGAATCGTCGTCGCCTTTTTTTCCTGACCCTTATAATCGCGCTTTTTTTGCTGTAGCTATCCATTTAGCTCTTACTGGTTTAGAACATTTCGTATTTCGTCGATAGTAAGTAACCTTCCAAGTCGGATACGTGTTTTTTTTTAGCTTTCCGGCGTTTGCTTAATGCCTCGTTCGCTTTTTTAAACGTGGATACCTCGGTTTGGAAAAGGGCCACTTTATGTATTATCGCTTTCGCCCCTTTTGCAATTTGGTCCATAGCCGTATAAATAGGAGTCGGAAAGCTGTTTTGGTAATTGGAAATCCGAGTTTTAATGTGTTCGGATTGCGAAATTGCTTTTTTAACTGTCCGCGGCGTTTTGGAAATCCAAAGTTCGGGGCCGTTTAGGGGCTCTTTCGAAAGAGTTGGAATTCGTAGCTTTACATCCAGCTTTTTTAAAACCGAATCCGGATTGAAAAGAGCAAAGCTAGTGTAACAAGGGGTTAAAGACGGCTTGGAGAAAGAATCTCTAAATTGCAAATAATCTTTCTATGGGCTTAAGAGATGTTTGAGGAGGAAGGAATCTTTCGTAAAGGATATAGGAGATGGCAGGGTTTATATAAACCCTTTGTGATCCGTGCGAAGTATCGAGTACATGATTTACATTGCCTTCCGACCTTTACCGCTTAGCTTTAGGGCCGTTGACCGCTTATGCGGGTTTTCGACCTTCCGTAAGGCCGACTTGTAATGCCGATTAGTTAGGTTTACGGGTTCTTCCGTGTAACATTATCTTCTTTTTTTTAGGGCGCGTTTCGAAACCTTCCGAGGCCCGTTTAAGGGATGCGGCTGTGCCTATGTTTTGTGGTACGCGGGGGTCCTTAGGTTTGTTGGGGTTAAGCCGATGAAAAGCAATAACGTATTGCTTAGATCCGTCGGTATTGAAATGCTTCTAAGGTTCCTACGTTTAGTTCTTTTTGCGTGGGTAATTCTCCTATTGGATAAGGTAACGAACTTTTCCGTTTGTATCCATAAAATCTATAATTTTTTTTATAACGAAATCTTTTATAACCGAAGGGGCTTTCCGTAATACCTGGTTAGGGTTAGGTCGTGCTTGAATGCTAGAGCGGTAGGGTTTGATAAGGGATACGTGGAAAGCGTTATGGATTTTCCAGGTTTTAGGCAGGGTTAGTCGTACCGCCGTGGGAGAGATAACCTTAAGGATCCGGAAGGGCCCGAGCATTTTGGTATCGAGTTTTTTGGCAGGGCGACGGGTTTTTATGTGCCGGGCGTTTAATATAACGAATTGTTTTTCGGTAAGGATTGGCGAGGGGCTTTTCTTTTTGTTGGCCTAATGCTTTATTTGTTTCCGGGCTTTTTCGAGGTGTTGTTTGGCTTTTTCGTGCATTTGGGTTATTTAATGCCGGTAGAGTTGGTTTGCTGGATTGCGTATTCGTTTTGGGAGAGGGGGATTATTGGAAGTTGGGTGGTACCCGTAGTTGGCGAAAAAGGGAGTAATGGAGGTATTTGCCGAAGATATATTATTATAGGCAAATTCCGCCGTAGGTAATAGCTTGACCTAATTAGTTATTTCGTAATTTACGAAAGATTTAAAGTAGGCTTCCAGGCTTTAGTTAAGCCTTTTGGTTTGTCTATCCGTTTGGGGATGGAAGGTAATGTTTATTTTTGGCTTAATGCTTACTAAACGGAGGAAATCTTTTTATAAATGGCTTGTAAATTTGGAATTTTTATTAGAGATAATATTTAAAGGCATACCGTGCAGTCGCTAGTATTTTTTAGCGAAGATGCGGATAAGGTTATCCGATTTTTTACCTTCGATTTTGAGGGGGACGAAATACGCCATTTTGGTAAAGGGGTTTATTATTACCTAGATTGAATCGTATTTATCGCTTAAAGGGAGGTCCGTAATGAAGTCCATGGCTACCGTTTTTTAGGGCTGGTAATGCAGCTTTATGGGTTGTAGGAGTTCAAAGGGGGCATGCTTTAGGGCCTTATTGCGTTAGCACTTTAGGCATCCCTTTACGTATTCCTGGACTTTTGCCTCGATATTGGGCCATTAAAAGTGCCGAGTAATTAATTTGAGGGTTTTATCCATACCTATATGTCTAGCGACTTTTGTGTTATATTTGGATTCGAGGACTTCCTTTTGCAGGGCCTCCGTTGGCACCCACAGTTTTTCCTTATAATAAAAGAGGCTATTTTTAACTTTTTTTACCTTTTTCGGGCTTTTGGAAGCGGTTTTGGTATTTGGAATCCGATATACTAGTTTGTTTAATTTTGTTAGTAAATTCCGTAGCCTATTTTAGGATTGGAATATTGCAAAGCCGGTTTGGGGATAGGAGGAAAGAAGGTGCTTTTTGCGGCAAAACTTTTTTATGGGGTTATTTTTTTGTTTTTTTAGGGCCGAAATTTTTGTTGGGAAGTGTTTTTTTTGCAGGATCGTCGTAATTGGTTGATTTTTACTTCCCCTTTTTTTAGGCTTGTGCTGGGGTAATTTTGATAGCATATCGGCTTTTTTATTTTGCTTTTCTGGCCGGTAGTTGATTATAAACTAATAACCAGCTAGTTGTTGTGCCCATTTGGTTTGCTTTCGATTAAGGATTTTGGCTGTTAGGAAATATTCGAGGTTTTGGTGATCCGTATAAACTTTTATCCGGTGTTTTGCCTTTTTGAGGTAATGCTTTTACTTAGCGAAATAGTTGACGACCGTTAAAAGTTTTTTATCGTAGATTTTATAGTTAATTTCGGCGGGTGACATTTTGCGCGAATGGAAGGCAATGGGGTGTAGTTTGTTGGTTTCGGGGTCCTTTTGGGATAGTACCTTTCCAAAGGTAAAGTCCGAAGCGTTTATTTCGATTTGCGCCGGGAGAAACGGATTGAAATGCCGGAGTATCGGAGGCAAAACGAAAGCGATTTTAAAAGCTTCGAAGGCTTGTTCCATTTCAGGGGTCTATCGCTATTGGCTTTTTGGCAGGGCGTTGGCCGTCGTTATAGGCCTAACGATTCCTGAAAACCTTTTAATAAACCTCCTGTAAAAGTTGGCAAAGCCGACGAACGACTGGGAGTTTTTAAGGCAGTTGGGGGTCTTTTATTGGATGATAGCATTAACTTTGTCTTTGGATATTGCGATGCTTTCGGGTTCTATTATGTGACTAAGGAACTCGACTTCGTGTACCCCCTAAACGCATTTGCGAGGGGCTACGGCCAGGTTGTGTTTGGTAAGGCGGCGAAGCATTTCCTTTACCAAACTATCGTATTGTTCTTTGGTTTTTGCGTATATTAGGAGGTTATCTAAATACATAAGGAGCCCGGCATCGATAAGTATTAATATTGGGAGGTCAAATCGGGGATTTGCAGCGCAGTCACAATGGCCAGCAGGGTCTCGGTTAGTTGGATTGGGCCCTGACAAGCGCTATAAATAGCGCTGTCGGGGCCCCAAGCTTAGTGGGTGGAACAAGCTTGTATTGCAGGTGAGGGGCGCCAACAATCGCTTCCCTCATATACCCACCGACATCGATCCCGCGGGTTCTCCGCCGTAGGGGCTTCCGGTGCCGCAAGCGATTTTCCGAAAAATTATTTTGTATGGGATTTCCAAAAAATCGACCCACGGCCACCAAACCCATCTCCGCGTTGGGCCTCCAATTCTGACTTCAGCAATAGGGGAATACGTCAGGGCCCTTTTCGAAGCCTGCCTTAGGGCCGGGCACCACCCGGGCCCTTTCCGCACCGCGGAGGTGGTAATGCTAAAGAAGCTGAATAAAAAGGACATGACGGATCCGAAGTCCTACCGCCCGATAGCCCTGCTCCCGTGTTTAGGGAAGGGGTT
>JNVV01000006.1:0-19657 GCA_000733355.1 Falciphora oryzae
GTCAATTTGCACAAGTCAGAATTGGAGGCCCAACGCGGAGATGGGTTTGGTGGCCGTGGGTCGATTTTTTGGAAATCCCATACAAAATAATTTTTCGGAAAATCGCTCGCGGCACCGGAAGCCCCCACGGCGGAGAACCCGCGGGATCGATGTCGGTGGGTATATAAGGGAAGCGATTGTTGGCGCCCCTCAACTGCAATACAAGCCTGTTCCACCCACTAAGCTTGGGGCCCCGACAGCGCTATTTATAGCGCCTGTCAGGGCCCAATCCAACTAACCGAGACCCTGCTGGCCACTGTAACTGCGCTGCAAATCCCCGATTTAACCTCCCAATATTAATAGGTTATAAGCCCGGGAGATCCAGTAACTGGCAGGCGATCGGAGCCTATCGAGTGCTGAATTGAGCCTATTGATAGACCCTGCGATCGCTGGATTGCGCGACGAATTGACGTTGTAACCGCCCTGTAAAGGGCGAATCAGGGCCTTAATTTGGGGAATTAAAAGTACTGGAGCTAATCGCTAAAAAGTGGCAACACCTACTAGTAGGCGCTGAGGAGCGCTAATACCAAAGCTTATTGCGGCGTTGCAAAACGCTGTAAATAATCTAAATAGGGATACCCAGTTATTAATTAGGGGCTATAGCGCTTAAAAGCGCACTATAAATACCTATCTAATCCCATACTCGTGGGGGTAACGTTGCGCAGATTGTTATACAGCCTCGTAAGAAATACACCTCGGTCAAGGCAATCTGTAACCTACCCTAAAAACGTTCTACCCTCGCGGTAAATCCACTAAAACGGAAATTGCTTGCTTCGGTAACCAACAACTTAATTGGTGTTAGTAGTGCATTTAGCACCTAAAGGAACGCTAAATAGCTGCACTTTAAAAACCTTACTAATGCACGTGGAAGCTGGAAATAAAATCCTAAAGCTTAGCCACCTTTAGGTCAACTAATTATAATTGTAACGATCCCTTAAAGGAATATAAAGTCTAATCAGCCTTTAAAGCTACCCTATATTTTAAACCCTGGAATTTTGCAGGCTCCAGGCCAATTGCGCTACAGTAACTGTTAAACAAAACCCTAAAAAATTAAGCACCTTTTAGGTCAATTAGCGCAAAGCAACTGTTAAAAAATCCTAAAAGACGGTAACCTTCAAACATCTAAGCAGTACTGTTATAAACAGGAACTGCGAGGTTAAAATTGCTATAAATTACCCTATATAAAGCACTTTAAACAAATATGCAAAACAACCCAAACGATGGAACTCAAATAACGAGTGAAAAGGGTAATACTGCCCCAACTGCACTGGAAACAATTTTAGCTACAGTAACCGCACAAACGGCGCGTATCGATCAATTAACTAAGGCTTTAAAAGCGTTACAAAGCAATAATAGGGATAACCAAACGCAACAACAGGGGGCAACGGGGGCTACATTTCCTCCGTCAAATCTTCAAGTCCCTAAGCAGCTAAAAATCCCTACAACTGCTGCCCCTAGCGTATCTAAAAATCTAATTAATTTATCAAAGGCTCCATCCCCGCCGCCTGCGCCGGCACCTGCGCCATCGCCACCGGCCCCTAATAACTAGGCGGATATTTTATCCTATTCCAACCCAATAATAAGGGAATTATTCCGTAAAATGCACTCTTTTCCTAAAACCTCAAAGCTAAAAGGGGCCCAAAACTATACAAAATGGAAACACACGCTAAAACTACAATTTACCGCAATAAATGTAACGGGGTTTACAAAAAACCCTAAAGCGGCTATCCAAATCTCGCTAGCAGATCAAGCAAATTTGTTGCTATTCCTAAAGGACAGCTGCAATAAAGAGGTGCTTCACACTATAACGTAGGAAACATCACCTACTAAAGCGTTTATTGCCCTAAGGGATAGTTACTCCCTAACGCCAAAAATCGAACGAAATGCCCTTTATAAAGAATTCCATGCCCTAAACTACGCTAAATATAAAAACGGTATTAGCGAATTTAATTCCTACTTCAATTCACTGCTAATTCGGCTCCGGAATAGTCAAATGCAATTAGCTGCTGTTAATATCAAAAATCAATACCTAAAAGCCATAAAAGGGTCTTTTCCCCAATGGGCTAAAAGGCTTCGAAGTACTATCCGTAATGCTACTACTTTAAAGCAATTTATTAAAGGCATTAATTTGCAATACCTAATGGCTAATTTAATTGCTAAAACCTATAATCCAATCTCTACAGCCCACAAACAAGCTGCTAATCACAAGGCTTAAATGCAAAATAAACCAAAAGGTAAAAAAGGTACCAATGCCAAAAGCAAAAGCAAAAGTAAAAAGAAGGAGAAGAAAGCCGCTAAAGGGAAAGGCAAAAAGGCTAAAAATAAACCTAAAAGCCAAAATAGCTCCTCTAAATCTAATAAATCCAAAAAGAAGAGAAAAGACGGTAACAAGTCCTCCGATAAAAAAGGAACTTCCTTTGTAATACTAAATTACAATCTCCTATCAGGAGATTTTAGTGCTAAAAACCCCTCTGTAAGGTTTTCGAAAAGTAACGCTACTAGCAAAACTGTGGATTTGGAATCACTAAACGCATCAAACGACAGTGACTTTTCGGATATTAAATCCAATTTAAAGGCTTCAACTACCTTTAATTTACCGGTGGCAATGCATTGCACGCACTGTAAATCTGTAAATAACGCTAAAAAGGCTTTAAAAGCCCCTATTTTATACGATACAGGTAGCACAGATCACATCTTTAACTTTATGGAGTTTTTTTCTAATTTTAGTACCAAAACTAAAAAGGAGATTATAACGGGTGGCGGCCCCGTAATTACTAAAGGCATAAGCACTGTTAAAATAGCAATAAAATGCTTTAAAAACCTTAATAATTTCGAAATAATAACATTAATAAATGTATTATTTATCCCCGAATTCGATATCAATATTATTAGTAGTTTTCGTTACTATAAATTAAACGGTATCCTTATCAAACACAAGCTGTTTAATTCCAATCGCAAATGCTGGGGCGTTTTAGATCCCGTTAATAACGGTTTTTTCCTTAACGTTAAAAGGTATATTTTGCCTAATGTACGCAAAAAATTTTACTATAGCACAAATTTTAGCCATGCCTTATAACGGGTAACTCCCGTAATTAGCGTTAAATTTAACAACGTTCTCCCTATAAATTAGGAGGAATATGCTCGTTTCGATTTTAATTCGGAAAAAAATACGGATTAAACGGAAAAGCTACCCTATACTAAAGGTAAAGCTACCCTAAACTAAAAGAAAAAATTGGAAAAGGGGGCCACTAAAACCAAGCCTAAATTTAGTGCAAAAAGCCTTAAAAACTCCCGTATAGTTAAGCCCCGTAAGCTCGGCAAGCCACTAAACAAATCCATTGAAAAGCTTATTCCAAAGGACGTTACTTCACTAAAAAGGGGGACTTCCCATACAAAAGATCCGTTGCCCGAATTTCCCCCAGTAGGTGAGGTACAAGCGGCCCCTTATATCGACATTACCTTTAAAAGCTTCCAAAAGTCAACTGACGGATAGGTAAATGCAAAGGGGGACGTTGTAAAAGGGTGTGATAAAAATCTGGCCCTAAAAGCGTTGTTTTAGCACCGCCGATTAAGGCATTTGGGGTTAGCGTTGCTGAAAAAGATTGCTAAAATAACTGCAGGTCTCTTTAACTTTAATAAGGTTTAAAGGTTGCAATACGTAATTTATGCCAAAATTGTAGCAATATGGAAAACTAGAAAAAGCCCGTTGCCTTTACCGGATAACGTTCTAAATTCTATCGAAAGGGATACTATTACTTTATCCCCAACGCCATACAATAAAAAACCAGTAATCCTTTTGCTTATTAATCGAAAATTAAAATATAAATGGACCTTCCAGCTATCCAGTAAACACGGCCTAGTAGTGTACACAGCTATAAAGTCCTTTTTTAAAAGCTTAAAAGCAAACTACGGGCGCTATCCCTTAAGGTTGTTTTTTAATAAAAATAGGGAAGTTAATTTAACGCTAAAAGATTAGCTTAGTAAAAAAAGCATTGCGTTTAAAACGTTAAACCCTTATAACCACGGGCAAAATAGCCTGTCAAAACGCTTTGTAAGGGTGATTTTAAATAGGCTTAAAGCTACGATTACTGCGGCAGGCTTACCGTTTTATTTATGGTGTTATATCTTACTTGCCGTAATTAAACTAATAAACGCTACTGCAGTCACTAATAGGGAGCTTTGCCCTTACCAAAAGTTCTATAACGAAGTAAAACCCGGATCTTTTTACAGGCTTAATTTAAGCCATTATAAAGTAATTGGTACCTATACGGAAGCATTAATACCCTTAAAACACAGGGCAAAATCGAAGAAACTAGCAACCAGAACGGAACCCGTTAAGCTTTTCGGAGCTTTAAGTAAAACAATTGTCCTTATATATGCGCTTATACGAAAGGCGGTATATAAAACCTTTACAATCAAGCTATTAAAAGGGGTAACAGTAAAAAATCTCGTTCCAAAGGGGGATAATAATTCAAAGGGGGTTACTATCGAAAACCCTATTAAAAAAGGCACTATTTTAACTAATGTTTTTACCCCCGTTAGTAAATTTGAAAGCGAAGTGGAAATCGATTTTTTACCAAATCAACTGCTTGCGGAAACCTTAAAAGCTCCGCTACCTGCCCTGCAATACAAGCCCCCTAAACCTGTTCAAACCACTATACGGCCCCTTAAAAAGCCTACAGTTTTAGTGCCCCCGATACGTAAAATACTAATACCTACAGTGGATAAGGAAGTGCGTATTAGCGATACCTTCGCTAATGCTTTAAGGAAGGTATTACCTAAACCAAACTTAATGGAAATCGACGATTTCGTTCACTATATCTACTATAAGGCAAAATAGGCTGTTAAAAAGAAAAAGCCTGCTAAAAACGGCGAACCCAATTCCTATAAAGAGGCTTTAAAAAACCCCTATAATAAACATTGGTTAACTGCCTTAGGGTTAGAATTCGAGCAACTTTTACGCGCTAGAACTTTTAACTTCTTGCCAAAAGCTAAACTATTTAAAAGGCGGAGATTAATAACCTGTCGACCGGTTTTTAAGCTTAAAAAAGATAAAGAAAATCGCCCCCTAAAGTATAAAGCTAAGCTAATTGTTAGGGGTTTTTTGCAAATAAAAGGCTTAAATTTTATCGAAACCTTTGCCTCTATTAGTATACCGCTTACCTGGCGTATTTTACTAGCCTTTGCTATAGCAAAAAATTAAGAAATCGAATAAATCGATTTTATTAGGGCATTTTTAAACAATAACCTTAACGTAAAGCTATACTTTAATATTCCAAAAAGCTTTAAAAAATAGTTAGCTATTGCAACCCCCGAAATTAAAAAGCTCGCCAAACATTTTAGCTTTAAATCTTTGGAAAAATAAATGATCCTATTAAAAAAGGCACTATATGGTTTGAAATAAGGACCCCGTAAATGGCAGAACAAGCTAAAAACCCTACTTAAAAAGGAAGGTTTTACGCCTCTTGTTTCTAATCCAGCGGTTTATTTCAATACAAAAATAAAGCATTTTATTATCACTTTTATAAACGATTGCTTGTTAATAGGGCCTAATATTAAATATATCCGGTCCCTAAAAAAGTCGTTAAATAAAATGTATGCATTAAAAGACCGTGGGCCTGCCACCTATTTTTTAAGTGTTTAAATTATAAAGGATAGGCCTAAAAGGCTTTTTTAAATCCACTAGAGCCAATATATCGATAAAATGCTAATAACTTTTAAGTTGCAAAATTCTCGAAATATAAATATCCCTTTATAACCGGGTGTGCTAAATGATACTAACGGATCGCTTGTAACCTTTGCTAAAGTTAAATTGCTATAAAGGATTATAGGGACCGTTATGTATTTGATGCTTTTAACCCGCCCGGATGTCGGTTTTATTGTTTAATAAATTTCACGCCACTTTACAGCGCTTACCAACACGCATATAAATGCTGTAAAAAACCTATTTAAGTATTTAGGTACAACCCGTTAAACAACTATTTGCTACGGGCACTTAAGGAAAATAACAAATCCTATATATGCACAAATTGCAAGTAATTTGTTAAAATTAGTTGGTTTTAGCGATAGCGATTATACGGGGGATAAATCCACTTTAAAATCAATTTATAGCTATTTATTTTGCTTAGTAAATGGTCCTATTAGTTGGAAATGCAAAAGGGCTAGCACTATAGCCCTTAGCATTATTGAGGCTAAAACCGATGCTTTAGCGGAAACCTTTCGAAAGGCGAAGTGGTTAAAGTATTTGTTTACAAAGCTGCAAAGCCCTATTAACGGACCTATTGCTATTTTTGGCGATAACATTAGTTTTATCGGAAATGCGTATAACCCTACCATGCATGCAAAAACTAAACATACCTTGCTAAAGTTCCATTTCGTTAAGGAGGAAATTAGCGCTAAAACAATTACGATACAATACATCGATACCAAAAATATACCCGCTGATGGGTTAACTAAACCTTTAACCCCTCCGAAACACAAGGCTTTTTTAAAGCTAATGGGTTTACAAACCCCAGCTTAAGTTTTTTCTTTAGTGCTTTTTAGTTAAGCTTTAAATCAATCAGTGCTAATTACTGCACAAAAAATTTTCTTTACAACCCTTATTTCTTTTTATCCCATAATTAGCCTTTTCCTTTTTTGCAAGCAAATAATCAAAGAAAGGGGGTGTTAAAAGAACTAATGTATTTAGCTTAGGTTGGGTGCATAGGCCCAACCTACCTTATACTACCCTCATTAGATTATCTACCCTGTACTATTATGGGGTTGTGCATAGGAGTAGCGGGCAGGGCTTATAGCGTACCCGGGGGTGGCTTACAGCATCTACAATGCTTACCGAAAGCCTAAAAGTGGCCTGTAGCCCCTATAGGATGCCTAAGCACCCAAATCAGCCGTTGTAGGTCACACTGACTCGCCTACCCTGCACATCTACCCTGCACAAAATTAGTCAGGAGTCAATTTGCACAAGTCAGAATTGGAGGCCCAACGCGGAAATGGGTTTAATAGCCGTGGGTCGATTTTTTAAAAATCCCATACAAAATAATTTTTCGGAAAATCGCTCGCGGCACCGGAAGCCCCCACGGCGGAAAACCCGCGGGATCGATGTCGGTAGGTATATAAGGGAAGCGATTGTTGGCGCCCCTCAACTGCAATACAAGCCTGTTCCACCCACTAAGCTTGGGGCCCCGACAGCGCTATTTATAGCGCCTGTCAGGGCCCAATCCAACTAACCGAAACCCTGCTGGCCACTGTGACTGCGCTGCAAATCCCCGATTTGACCTCCCAATATTAATACGATCTTTTAAAGGTAGTGGTTAACTATAAGGACGTTAACGCTAAAACGATCCCGATTCGGTGCCTTATCCCGTTTATTACGGAGCTTTAAAATCGATTTCGAAATGCCAAATGGAAAACGAAAATCGACCTTAAAACCGGGTTTAACCTAATTCGAATAAAAAAAGGTTACGAATAGCTTACAGCCTTCCGTTGCAAATACGGCGTTTTCGAATTCACGGTTATGCCCATAGGCTTTATCAACGCGCTTGCCACCTTCCAAAGCATAATAAACTATATTTTTATGGACCTTATCGATACCGGGCTCCTTATATATTTAAATAACCTTTTAATATACGCCGAAACTAAGGAATAATACGATAACTTAGTAAAGGAGTTGCTTCGCCGCCTTACTAAATATAATTTAGCCGTAGCCCCTCGCAAATGCATTTAAGGGGTGTACGAAATCGAATTCCTTAGTTACATAATAGGACCCAATAGCATCGCAATATCCAAGGATAAAATGGACGCTATCGTGCAATAAAAAGCCCCTAAATGCCTTAAAAACTCCCAATTTTTTATTAGCTTCGCCAACTTTTACAAAAGGTTTATTAAAGGGTTTTCTGGAATCGTTAGGCCTATAACGACGGCTAACGCCCTGCCTAAAAGCTAATAGCGATGGACCCCCGAAATGGACCAGGCCTTCGAAGCTTTTAAAGTCGCTTTCGTTTTGCTTCCGATATTCCGGCATTTCGATCCGTTTTTCCCGGCGCAAATCGAAGTAAACGCTTCAGATTTTGCCTTTGGAGGGGTGCTATCCCAAAAGGACCTCGAAACCAACAAATTGCACCCCGTTGCCTTTTATTCGCGCAAAATGTTACCCGCCGAAATTAATTATAAAATCTACGATAAGGAACTTTTAGCGGTCGTTAATTGTTTCGTTAGGTGGAAGTATTACTTCGAAGGGGCAAAGTACCAGATAAAGGTTTATACGGATTACCGGAACTTCGAATATTTTTTAACGGCCAAAATCCTTAATCGAAGGCAAGCTAAATGGGTATAACAGCTAGTTGGTTATTAGTTTATAATTAACTACCGGCCAAAAAAGCAAAATAAAAAGGCCGATATGCTATCAAAATTACCTTAGCACAAATTTAAAAAAAGGGGGAGTAAGGATTAGCCGATTACGACGATTTTGCAAAAAAAAACACTTTCTAACAAAAATTTCGGCCTTAAAAAGATAAGGAAATAACCCTATAGAAAAAGTTTTGCCGTAAGGAGTACTTTTTTTCCTCCTATCCCCAAACCGGCTTTGCAATATTCCAATTTTAAAATAGGCTACGGAATTTACTAACAAAATTAAACAAGTTGGTATATCGGATTCCGAATACCAAAGCTGCTTTTAAAAGCCCGAAAAGGGTAAAAAATTAAAAATAGCCTTTTTTATTATAAAAAAAAATTGTGGGTACCAACGGAAACCCTGCAAAAGGAAATTTTTAAATCCGAATATAACATAAAAGTCGCTAAATATATGGGTAACGTGGTTCACCAGCGAGTCGGTCAAACCACCGAGTCGATCACTTTGAAATCCCATATTAAACGCGATTTTCGACACCCTTGCTAACTTGGCCAATTTAAACACAAATTTAACCAAATTTAAAAATGTTATATTTAACTAAATAGGAAATTTAATTTAATTTTCTTAGATTTTTTGCATTGCCCTTTTAGGATTAGTTTGTAACACTGTATAATACACTGTATAAAATATGCAAATTAGCCTAAAACGGCAATGGGAAAAATCCAAGAAAATTAAATTAAATTCCCTATTTAGTTAAACATAATTCTTTTAAATTTGGTTAAATTTAGGCTTAAATTGGCCGAGTTAGCAAGGGTGTCGAAAATCGCGTTTAACACGTGATTTCGAAGTGATCGACTCGGTGGTTTGACCGACTCGCTAGTAAACCACGTTATAGATAAAACCCTCGAATTAATTACTTGGCACTTTTAATAGCCCAATATCGAAGCAAAAGTCCGGGAATACGTAAAAGGATGCTTGGAGTGCTAACGCAATAAGGTTTTAAAGCATGCCCCTTTTGGACCCTTATAACCTATAAAGCTGCATTACCAGCCCTGGAAAACGGTAGCTATGGACTTTATTACGGACTTTCCTTTAAGCGATGGGTGCGATTTAATTTGGGTAATGGTAAACCTTTTTACTAAAATGGCGCATTTCGTCCCCTTTAAAGTCGAGGGTAAAAAATCGGATAATTTTATCCGCATTTTCGCCAAAAAATACTAGCGATTGCACGGTATGCCTTTGGATATTATTTTTAATAAAAATTCCAAATTTACAAGCCATTTATGGAAAGATTTCCTCCGTTTGGTAGGCATTAAGCTAAAAATAAGCATTACCTTCTATCCCTAAACGGATAAACAAACCGAAAGGCTTAACTAAAGCCTAAAAGCCTACTTTAGGTCTTTCGTAAATTACGAAATAACTAATTGGGTTAAGCTGTTACTTACGGCGGAATTTGCCTATAATAATAACGTGGTTCACCACCGAGTGACGCACCCTCACCGAGTGACGCACTCCAAATCCCATACTAAACGGCGTTTTTTCGATTAAATAACTCGCTCAATTTGGGGCTAAACTCCACCAAAATTAAAGCAGTTATATTTAACTTTATAATAATTGTAATTTGAATTTTCCGCATTTTTATTATTAGTCCTTTTGGGTTAGTTCGCAACACTGTGTAATACACTGTGTACAATACGCAATTAACCCAAAAGGAGTAATAATAAAAATGCGGAAAATTCAAATTACAATTATTATAAAGTTAAATATAACTGCTTTAATTTTGGTGGAGTTTAGCCCCAAATTGAGCGAGTTATTTAATCGAAAAAACGCCGTTTAGTATGGGATTTGGAGTGCGTCACTCGGTGAGGGTGCGTCACTCGGTGGTGAACCACGTTATATTTTCGGCAAATACTTTTATTATTCTCTTTTTCGCTAACTACGGGTACTACCTAACTTCCAATAATCCCCCTTTCTTAGGACGAATACGCAATTTAGCAAGCTAACTTTACCGGCATTAAATAACCCAAGTGCACGAAAAAGCCAAATAACACCTCAAAAAAGCCCGGGAACAAATAAAGCATTAGGCCAACAAAAAGAAAAGCCCCTCGCCGGTCCTTACCGAAAAACAGTTCGTTATATTAAACGCCCGGCACATAAAAACCCGTCGCCCCGCTAAAAAACTCGATGCCAAAATACTCGGGCCCTTTCGGATCTTTAAGGTTATTTTTCCCACGGCGGTACGATTAGCCCTGCCTAAAACCTGGAAAATCTATAACGCTTTCCACGTATCCCTTATCGAACCCTACCGCTTTAGCATTTAGGTACGACCTAACCCTAACTAGGTATTACGGGAGGCCCCTTCGGTTATAAAAGATTTCGTTGTAAAAAAAATTATAGATTTTATGGATATAAGCGGGAAAGTTCGTTATTTTGTCCAGTGGGAAAATTACCTACGCAAAAAGGATTGGACGTGGGAACCTTAGAAGCATTTCGATACCGACGGATTTAAGTAGCACGTTATTGCTTTTTATCGGTTTAACCCCGATAAGCCTAAGGACCCCCGCGTGCTATAAGACATAGGCACGGCCGCATCCCTTAAGCGGGCCTCGGAAGGTTTCGAGACGCGCTTTAGGAAGAGGAGGATAGTGTTATACGGAAGAACCCGTGGACCTAACTAATCGGCATTACGAATCGGCCTTACGGAGGGTCGAAGACCCGCATAGGCGGTTAACGGCCCTAAGGCCAAGCGGTGAAGGTCGGAAAGCAGTGTGAATTATGTACTCGATATTTCGCACGGATTACAAAGGGTTTATATAAACCTTGCCATCTCCTATGTCCTTCACGAAAGATTCCTTCCTCCTCAAGCATCTCTTGAGCCCATAGAAAGATTATTTGCAATCTAGAGATTCTTTCTCCAAGCCGTCTTTGACCCCTTGTTACAAAGATAGCTTTTGGTGCTCCATTTTGTCGTATGTTTTTTGTATATGTTAGGTCCATTCTAGTTTGGAGTCGATCCAGAGGCAAATCCCAAAAATATAAAAAAAAAATTCCGGCTTTTTTTAAAATCCCGTAATTTCGCTAAAACGATTAAAAATGTAAAACGGCCCTTTTATATATTTTTTTCGTTTTTACCCGTTCGAAAAAACTAGTAACAATCCAAATGTTTATAATATAGCCTTAAAGTTTTATTCGTTAAAAAAAAAGCAACAATTAGGGTTTAGAGGTACCAACTAACAAAGCTTTTTCAAAGCTTAAGAAAAAAGATAGTAAAGTTTCCGTTAAAGGACAAACCGATTTTTTTTATTTGTAACAAAGGGTTAAAAACGGGTTAAAAAAGGATTTTTATATTGCAAATAATCTTTTTATAGGTTTAAAAAATGCTTAAAAAAAAGGAATCCTTTATAAAAGATATAAAAAATAGCAGGGTTTATATAAACCACCCTGTAATCCGTGCGAAGTATTAAGTACATGATTTACACTGCCTTTCCGGCCTTCGGCTTTTGGGCCTATACCGGTTCCCGGACCTTCTGTGGGGCCGATTAGGTGAGTTTACGGGTTCTTTCGTGTGACAATAAAGGTTAAAAAAAGGCGACGATAACTAGTTGGCGATGTAGCATTTGCGGCAAAACCGGATATAATGCGCGCATTTGTTAGGAAAAAGTAAAAATGTCCGATATATATAATCCCTAGTAGTTTTAATAAATTGCTGGCGTTGCTGAGTTGATATGCGCGTTAATTGATTAAAAGTTAGGGTGGCGTGTCCTAAGCGGTGTGTTGTCCCACTTGGTGGTGGACCACGTTAACTTTTTCAAGTGCATTTAATTTAATTATTTATTATATTTTTACGTTTAACTTGTTTTATAACATAAGCTCTACAATAAAAGTGGCACCCGTCATTCTCGCAGGCCGTATTCCCTGGGGCCAATCCGAGGTGTTCAGTCTCCGTTTGGCACATCTTTCCCTGGACGGCTCTCTTCCGCCGCCGGGCACCACACTCCAGGCCAAGATTAGCAAGTCGAGATGGCGACCGACTTCATCGGGGCTCACATGCTTGTGACCCTCCGGAAGCCTCCCACTAGCCTGCGGGGCGTGGTCAGCGACGTGAAGTCGGGTTGTAGCCTGACACTTTCAAATGGTTTGGCGCTCTCGTTCTCGCGTAGAGCGGGGCCGCCCGCGATCCCCCCTTGATCCGATGAAGATTCGAGGCTAACATCCACGGGGTCCTGTAGTATGGTCTGCCGATGGCAGCGTGTGGCTCCAATCCCACCTCACGGTCGAGGCCGCCAACGTTGCGAACTTGGTCGAGATTCCCACAGCAACGCCGCCGTTGCAAACGCCCGGGGCTGATACCAGGACCCCGACTGCCTCTACGACCACAGGCGTCCAAAATGCCGGCCGTCCGCCTGTACCATCATCGTCGGCGGTACCACCACGACCAACAACAATAACAACATTGTCACCCCAACCTGCACTACCACCGTCGTCCACAGCAGCACCAACGTCAACACCAACAGCTGGGGCACCCTTTAGAGACCCCGCAATAATCGCCGTGGGGAAGCCGCCGCCAGTGGGCGTAGCGGCCCATCCCGGTGCCAGAGACAACGAGGGGACCAAAAAGTCGTCGCGGCAGGGCACGCCAGCCCAGGCAATAACCGGGACGTCTGCTGCAGCCGTGTCGGTGTCGGCTAGTCCGGCGAACCCGACATTGGATACGCCACGGATATCGGTGCATGGCCTAGATCCAGTCGCTAGCGACCTGCTGCGTGTCGACGCGGAACCCACAAGCCACGCTCCGGGAAAGAAGAAGAGCCGGCGGCCACGTGCGAACAAAGGCGGCCGCACTGCCGCGACGCAGGAAGACAATGGGCTCGGCCAGGAGCTGGCCAATGGGCAGGCCGCGGCACATGGTTCTAAGGGCTGGCGGCAGACGCCCATGCTGGAGGACACATCTTCTTTCCAGCCGTTCAACGCGCTCAAGAGAAGCCGGGGCCGCAAAGAGAACCCCTTGCAGCATGAGAATGGGTGGGCTTCGGAGGACGTCACTGACGTGCAGGAGCTGGGAGAATTCGATTTCGAAGGAGGGCTGGCCAAGTTCGACAAGCACACACTTTTCGACCAGATGCGCAAGGACGACCAGGTGGACGACGTAAACCGGCTGGTATCTCACAACAGGCAGCCGAGGCCCAAGCCCGGCACGTCTGGAGGCAAAAACCTCCACTACTCGGAGAACGTCCTCGACGCGCCGGCCGCCGGCACAAGTCTGAAGGTGGGGCTCCCGCATGACTTCTGGAACAGCGAGGCGGACACGGAGCGGCCGAGTGCACGAGACCTAGGAAGCCGCCAGAGCTCACGGAGGGGGGAGAGCAAGATGCCGGCCGCGCGGAGGTCGCAGTCGCGCAAGGCTAGCGCCACCGCCTCAACGATAGTCGCCCCGCCTCGCACGGGATCTAGCGGCGTGCGTACCCCAACCTCGGGCAATCGGCAGCGCCGCGGGCCCGCCACAGTCCAGGGCCCGGCCGATGGCTTGGCTGGCGGCGGGGACCGCACGCAGCGGCCGACGGGTGCCGTCCCGACTGCCCCGAGCCTCGCACTCGTTCCAAGTCTGCGCCGCATCGAGACCGTCTCGGCCCTCCAGATGCTGAACCTGGAACTTATCGCACACAATGACATCGGGCTCACCGAAGATATGATGACGGAAAACGCGGCGCGGGGTATCGCCGAGGTGGCCCTAACGGCGCTCGCAGACCCCGCCATCCGGCTCAGGTCGGGCGTCAGCGGCGGTGACATCGCGGCGGGGGCCGTCGTGGTTCTAGCTGGCAACAACAAGTCTGGGATTCGAGCCGTGGCTGCGGCACGCCACCTTCGTAATAAGGGAGTCAACACGCTCGTGTGCGTCGTCGGCATGGAGAGGGGCGAACGCGACCTCCTTGAGGGCATGCAGCAGCAGCTGCGACTGCTCCGCAACCTCGGCGGGCGTGTATACGGCAAGAACGAGCTCCTTGACCATGTGCGCAAGCTTAGCATCCCTACACTCACCGTCGACACGCCGCGCGGCGCGCTCGTGCCGAACCCGCCTGCCGTCACGCTCATCGTCGACGCGCTGCTCGGCCTGGCGACGCCCTTTGACGAGCTGCGCACCGGCGAGCAGGCCACCGTCTTTGAGCTGGTCGAGTGGGCCAACCGGAACGAGGCCTTTGTCCTCGCCGTCGACGTGCCCACCGGCATCGACCCGTCCACGGGCAACATTAGCATCGTTGACGGGAATCGCCTCTACGTGCGGCCTCGCTACGTTGCCGCCCTGGGCGCTCCGAAGAAGGGCTTGCTAGAGTCCATGTCGTCTGGCGCGGCGGCCGAGGGCGACGCTACTGTGGCACAAGCGCAAGCTCCCGACGACTTTGTTTCCGATTGGAAGCTCTTTATAATCGACATTGGACTCGGGCCGGCCGTCTGGAAGAAGGCGGGCACCAAAATGCGGCGCGGTATTGATTTTGGTCGCAGTTGGGTCGTGGAAATGCGCTTCCTGAACGGTGGCACGGAGCCTGCAGCGTGACGTCGAGGGGCTGCTTCCGGCAGCCGACCCCCTAGAAAGGGTAGCATCATGTTTACTTTACTGTACGAACGAACGAACGCATCTATATATTAATGTTCCTTGCTGCTTGGCTCTTGACCAGAACGTAGGCGTCAGGGGTCCCTGCAAACATGCATCCACGCAGCCATCGCATTCTTTATTTACATAGACGGTACAAGATTCTGGCGCACCCTCCCGAATTGAGCAGCATTACCCAGTTGCAGACATGGCGCGCATCGAAAGGCCGCTACCGTGCGTCCCAGCCCTAGCCCCATTCGCCGGTGCCCTGCCACCAGAAACTGCACTCTCGGCGCTGTATAGCTTGTTGTAAAACTCAACTACTCGTGGGTGAGCCATAACCTTGTGTTTCTCGAACCTTAACACCTGCAGGCCACCCTGGCTGGTCGCGCGACTAAGCGCAACATAAGCCTGACCCTTCTCAAAAACCCTCCCAAGGTCGACCTTCACCCTCTCTAGTGTCTGGCCCTGGGCCTTGTGGATCGAGAGAGCCCACGCTAGAATGAGGGGCACCTGCTTGCGGGAAGCCTGGACCTCGCCTGTAGGCAGTTCCGACTTCCATTCCTCTGGAACGCAAAGAAGCGTGCGCGGTGACCCGTCTACTGCGTGGAAGCGCACGAGGGGGTACTCCTTATTGTCCTGGCTGCCACTCTCTTCCAGCTGGCGGCTGAAGGCCATCAGACGTTTCCTCCTTGCCTCGGCTTCCTTGTCGTCCTCGGCGCCGTCCTCGTCCTCGGCGCCTGAGCCGTAGCCGTCGCCTGGGTTTATTGCTTGGAAGGTGGCCTGACTCATGAAGCGCGTCACCGTCCCCAATGACCCGTTGACCAAAGTCTCGTCCATGTTTTTGATTAACATGACCTGTGCGCCCTTGCGCAACTCCAGCGTCTTTGGGGCCATCATGTTTTGCAGCAGCTTTTTGTCTTGCATGGAGTCGCCCGTATCGATCGCGTCGTATCGATACGGTTTGGACTGCAGACTCTGCAGTCGCCTGTTGTTGGAGCCGTCTACCTCTGATCTCGTCGGGAACCTGTGCACGTTACCTCTCAGTAAACAACCCGACAACGTTCGGTTTTGTGATACCACTGGTTCTCATAGTGAAGGAAAGAAAGTCTCGAAGGAGGGCGAAAGGATGATGAGGTGGGGAAGGGGGCACATGGTGATGGGGTTCTTTCATACAGTTCAGTCACCTCCGGTCCATCTTCAAAATGTAGAGGCCGGGAAAGCGCTTTGAAATTTTTGACCGTCTGATCACTGATCCTCCCAAGGCGCATTTCGTTGAGCATACTGGCAAATTCTGCGGGCAGGGAAATTAGCCTAGATCAAGACTCCTCAATGACGGGCCTTCCTTGGAAGGCGCGGGAGGGTCCGAGGTAGGGCACTTACCAGGGTCTTTTTGGCGGAAGACCTCTGTTAGACCTATCGTGTGGTCAATCGAAGTGTTCCAGGTTGCCGCCTCAAACGCAAACTTGATGTCTCGTTTGTCGGCGCCATCCGGGACAGGAGGAAGCTGGAAGAAGTCGCCTGTGATGACAAGTTGAATACCACCCCAGGGGCGGCCGTTGTTGCGGATGGTGCGGCCTATCTGCGACAACTTGTCGAACAGATCACCGTCTACCATGGAAATTTCGTCAATGATGAGAATCTTTGTCCGCAACCAGCGGTTTTTGTACTTGGGATTCCGCCTGATCTTCTTGACCAATGTCTGGGCGTCCTCCTTTCCGAGACCGATGCCCGAAAAGCTGTGCAGAGTCATGCCGCCGATATTGCAGGCGGCTAGTCCAGTCGAGGCTGTGACTGCCAGGCGGTCGGGGTCCTTTGCCCACTTCTTCTTGAGGTCCGAGATGATGGCCCTCATGAGTACCGACTTTCCTGTCCCGGCAGGGCCAGTGAAGAAGACACTTAGGTTGCGGTCGCAGACGAGGCTTTTGACATGCCGCTGTTCGTTGCTCAGCGAAATGGGTGAGCTCTTGGACGTAGTGGCGCGCACGTGTCCGCCCACCGTCTCTTGAATCTCATCCACCGTCATTTCCTGGCCGGCGCCTGTCGGCCTCTTCTGCTGGCCCCTGAACTGCTTCTTCTGAGCCTTAAAGAGACTCGCGGGGGCATCCCATGGAAGCTCCTTTTCCTGACGTCCCGAGGACCCACGGCCTGAGGACACCGGATCACGCCCGCCGTCTGCAGATTGCGCATCATCCCCAGTGCCTTTAGTCAGGCTCCAATTTTTCGGGATTGTCCTCTTCTTGGCCGGGGGGATGTCTTCTAGATCGATCACGGTCGCCTCCCGTTTCGCGGACACCGGCTGGGGTGCGCTCTTGTGTTCACGGCACGGGGGTAGGTAGTGCGAATCCGAAGACTGAGACCAAGACAACACACTCGTGCCGCTGGCCACAGGCGCCGAGGTGGCGTCACTCGACTTTGCTGCAACGACGGGGGGTAGAGCGGAGGGTGCCTCAAAGTCAAGGTCCAGCGTATCATCATCGCTCAGGTCGTCGTCGGCGATATATACCGATGTTGCTACTCGCTCGGCCTTCTCTTTCTTGGCGGCCGCCTCGTCGTCAAAGAGTCCAAAGACGTCGGGCTCATCGTCGAAGGAACTGGTGTTGTGGCACAGAGAGGCGATTGTCCTCCGACTCCCCGACAGCGCGGTGAGGGTTTGATCGGGCCTCCCTGGCAGGTTGGTGGAGCGGTGCGACAGGGCGGATTCCGCAGGTGCGGCGGCTGTAGCTGCGGGCGGGCGGGCGGTCGTCCTCTTGAGCTGCTCTGCTATGCTGGGGCGGCTGGACAGGGCGGCAGCCGGCCTGCTGGAGGCGGGCGTTTGCTTGGCTGTGAATGTGTGGTTGGGTGGCCGGGACTCGCTCGAGCCCTTAGGGTCGGGGTCTCGGATGGCGCGCGACAGCATGGCGGGACGGTTCGGGGGAAGTGGAGAGCACTCGTCCAGGTTGTTCTTGCCTGATACCGCACACGGAGAAAAGTGGTGGATTGTGCAGGCTACGCCAAGGGACTGGTTGTGCTTGCGGGCGGGCAGCGAGGAGGGGCCGCGGGGAGACAGGGCCAAGCGGCCAGAGAGACGGCGAGAGATGGTGTTGATGAAGTTGAGAGGGTGCATTCGCATGCCGCCCCAGGAATGCACAGTGGTGCCGTCTTTTGTGCGGAGCGGCGCAGACAGCGACACCTGGGCGGGATTTTCTAGGCGGCCTTTAGACGACACACAGGTGTGCTGCTGTCAAGGCGGGAGACATGCCCGTCCTGTTGACAGGGGCTCAGGAACTCTGGAGGGTGGGAGATCTGAGGGAGTCTTGGTGGGTTAGGACGAGAAGGCACTAAGTGCATTGAGGGTCCAGTGTGGAGGAGACACCGCCTCGGGGTCACATTGGAGACAACCCGGCTGTTGGGTTCATCGCATCGGGACCTACCTCTACCTAGTTCTCCGTGGCATCCACGGTTGGCAGGAGCATTGGAGGCCCCTGTGATTGATCAATGCTCTGATGACGACTGCTGGGAGTTTGAGTTGTAGCACGCGTTGTGGTCGCGTTCTCCGCAAAAGCGCGTTTGTCGCGCACGTTGTCACCGGACTTGGTCGCCAAAAACCGTGCCGGTAAGTATCACCTTCCCTGACGCGCACCTTCCCCCCGAAAAATTTTCCTGTTGGACCCACTGTTAGTGGCCGCTAAGGAAGCCCGGCTATTTTTGGTGTGCGGCCCACCAAAATGCCCGGAACAGCACTATTGGGCACTAACAAGCCCATTTGACTTGTTTTTGCTCGCGTTCTCCGACTCCTTTTGACAACGACGTCGGCAACGCAACTGGGCCAAAAGAGCAGAGAATGGCTGGCAACGGTATTGGGGGTGCCTACTGCCAGTCGAGGGGAAGGCCTGCACCCTATCGCCCAGGGCGCGCCTCGCGCGCGCCGAAACCTTCGACAATCGGATTGCTCCAACTTCCTCGCATCACCAGGTTGACCGCCCTTTGATTTCCTTATCGCTTTCGTTTCGCGCACCGAGCCGAACGATTCGAATGCACAAAAAGATTGCAGGCCGGCAAGCAGTTAAAACACATCGGACGAATAGCCGGCCCGGCCGCCGCCGTCCCCCGCCATACACGCGACCCTTCGGTCGTACACACACGCGGCCTTTCGGTCGTACACACACGCGACCCTTCGGTCGTACACACACGCGACCCTTCGGTCGTACACACACGCGACCTTTCGGTCGTACACACACGCGACCCTTCGGTCGTACACACACGCGACCCTTCGGTCGTACACACACGCGACTCCTCCTCGGTCGACCGCATCCCAACGATACGCATGGCGCAAAATTGGCCTGCTTAAGCTTTTGCTTAAGCACGCACGCGCAAAATTGGCTTGACGCTCGCGCCTCTATTTATTGCCACGCGGTAACTATACTGAAGTATAGGTGGCATCGCACGCGCAAGATCTTCGTGCGGCTTTGTTTGCCAACCGTGAAGTTGTACGAAACGCCGTGCACCACGTTGGCAAGCCGCGCAGCCTATCGTTTCGATACGCGATAAACACACAAGGAGCACACCGGGTTGGAAGTAGGCCCTCCAGCCCCCGAACTTTCTTTCTTTGGCCGGGCCCAGGGGGGGACCCGAGGTCCCTTCCGCCACACCCGGCCTTACTCTTTTTCCGGCACTTTGCCGGCCGACTGCGTTTCTCTACCACC